>CM050168.1:285965130-286220130 GCA_027410445.1 Discoglossus pictus
GAGAAGGGGCTATAAACTGAGAAAGAAAAGTGGGAAGAGGGGAGGGGGAGAAGTTACAGAACAGACTTAATGAGCTGGAAATGAATGGAGCATTCGAGTCACGTTACTGGGAGCTGGGACAGAGAATAGAGAGAGAGGCAGATAGAGAGAAGCAGACAGAGAGAGAGAGAAGCAAAGAGAGAGAACAGAGAGAGAGAGGTAGACAGAGAGAAGCAGAGAGAGACAGAGGGAGACAGAGAGAGAAGCAGAGAGAAGCAGAGAGAGAGAAGCAGACAGAGAGAGAGAGAAGCAGAGAGAGAGACAGAGAAGCAGAGAGAGAGAAGCAGAGAGAGAGAGAGAAGCAGAGAGAGACAGAGAGAGAGAGAATCAAAGAGAGAGAGAAGCAGTGAGAGAGAGAAGCAGAGAGGGAGACAGAAGCAGAGAGAGACAGAGAGAGAGAGAGAATCAAAGACAGACAGAGAGAAGCAGAGAGAGAGAGAAGCAGAGAGAGACAGAGAGAGAGAGAATCAAAGAGAGAGAGAAGCAGTGAGAGAGAGAAGCAGAGAGAGAGACAGAAGCAGAAGCAGAGAGAGAGAGAAGCAGAGAGAGAGAGAGAATCAGAGAGAAAGAGAAGCAGAGAGAGAGAGAGAAGCAGAAGCAGAGAGAGAGAGAAGCAGAGAGAGAGAGAAGCAGAGAGAGAGAGAGAGAATCAGAGAGAAAGAGAAGCAGAGAGAGAGAGAGAAGCAGAAGCAGAGAGAGAGAGAAGCAGAGAGAGATAGAGAATCAGAGAGAAAGAGAAGCAGAGAGAGAGAGAGAAGCAGAAGCAGAGAGAGAGAGAAGCAGAGAGAGAGAGAAGCAGAGAGAGAGAGAGAATCAGAGAGAAAGAGAAGCAGAGAGAGAGAGAAGCAGAGACAGACAGAGAGAAGCAGAGAGAGAGAGAAGCAGAGACAGACAGAGATAGACAGAGAGAGAGAGAAGCAGAGAGAGAGAAGCAGAGAGAGAGAGAAGCAGAGAGAGACAGAAGCAGAGAGAGAGAGAGAGAAGCACAGAGAGACAGAGAGAGAGAAGCAGAGAGAGACAGAGAGAAGCACAGAGAGACAGAGAGAGACAGATAGAGACAGAGAGTAGCAGAGAGAGAGAGAGAGAGAAAAGCAGAGAGAGACAGAGAGAGAGAAGCAGACAGAGAGAACAGAGAGAAAACAGAGAGAGAGAGAAGCAGAGAGAGAGAGAAGCATAGAGAGAGAGAAGCAGACAGAGAGAACAGAGAGAAAACAGAGAGAGAGAGAAGCAGAGAGAGAAGCTGAGAGAGAAGCAGAGAGAGAGAAGCAGAGAGAGACAGAGAGAGAGAAGCAGAGGGAGAGAGAAGCAGAGAGAGAGAGAGAAGCAGAGACAGACAGAGAGAAGCAGAGAGAGAAGCAGAGACAGACAGAGAGAGACAGAGAGAGAGAAGCAGAGAGAGAGAGAGAAGCAGAGAGAGAGAGAAGCAGAGAGAGAGAAGCACAGAGAGACAGAGAGAGACAGAGAGAAGCAGAGAGAGACAGAGAGAGAGAAGCAGAGAGAGACAGAGAGAAGCAGAGAGAGACAGAGGGAGACAGAGAGAGAGAAGCAGAGAGAAGCAGAGAGAGAGAAGCAGAGAGAGACAGAGAGAGATAAGCAGCGAGAGAGAACAGAGAGAGAGAGAGGCAGAGACAGAAAAGCAGAGAGAGAGAGAAGCAGAGACAGAGAGAACAGAGAGAAAACAGAGAGAGGGAGAAGCTGAGAGAGAAGCAGGGAGAGAGAGAACAGAGAGGGAGAGAAGCAGAGAGAGACAGAGAGAGAAGCAGAAAGAGAACCGAGAGAGGGAGACAGAGATAGACAGAAGCTGAGAGAGACAGAGAGAGAGAAGCAGAGACAGAGAGAAGCACAGAGAGACAGAGACAGAGAGAGAGAAGCTGAGAGAGAGAAAGAAGCAGAGAGAGACAGAGAGAGAGAAGTAGGGAATACAGAAAGAGACAGATCAGAGAGAATTAGAGAGAGGTAGAGAACAGAGAGAGAGAGAGAGAGAGAAGTAGGGAATACAGAGAGAGACAGAGAATAGAGAATAGAGAGAGAGAGATAAAGAATACACGAGGAGCAAAGCGCAAGGCTATACTGAGACTTAATTAGGTCAAACTTTGTAGTGAGATATAATGGGCAGACTAGATTAGCCTTTTGGCTCTTACCTGCCTCCAAACATATTGCTAGGAGAGGACAGAAGCATTTATGTCAGGTTTTATGAACAGTCCGATATGATATGGCCTGCAAAACTTACGGCTACTAAATTGGCCTCTTAAAGCAACCCGCTAACGATCTGCGGGTTACAGGCAGAAAAAACGTACGGGACGTCGAAATTTGAACTCTGTAGCCGCAAATCTTTTGATCTGTTAAGCCTGTAACTGCTACATTCCAATTTAGCTATTAAATTGCTACGAATCCACTAGCGTTCAAACCCGTAACCTGCAAATGGAGCCAACGGGTACTAGAGAGGACACGCAAGGGGGTTAAAGTCCTATCCGTAGCACTGTAAATGCAAATAAACACACACTACTGTACTATAAAAACACGGGGAGGCATGGAAAGACATTATAATTAATTCACAACAGTCTCAAACCCACAAATATGCAATAAAAAATATTATTTTTAATAATATCGATCCCGATCAATTTGTTAATACATATCATGAAACCCACATGGACTAGAACAGATGCTCTAGTGCATTTTATAGATTGCTTGATTGGCAAATATTACTTATTGGCAGTTTGGCACTAATTACTGTGTTGCTTCCGATTGCAGATTATGTCTAACTTCCATTTGTCACTGACGTCATGATGACGGTCTCATTTACTATTGGCTGTGTCTAAGAAGTAAATTACGGGCTTGCTTAAATGTTGTCAGGTCATAGGATCACGCCCCCTGAAATCCCACTTAAAAAGACAGGGCTTAAGGAGGCAAATTGCGACCTTGAGTCAATAGAATACATCTAAACGTTTATATAAAAAAACACCCCCAGCCAAATGTGTGAGTTTGAGGCATGTGCAGGCTTCTGATGGCCCATAGTGGGTAAGTACATTGTATTACAGTTTATTCCATCCCTATAACATCGTCATCACCTACGACTTCTTGAACGCTTTCACCGCCGCCTCCGCACCATCATCAACACCCACTGGAATGACCATGGCACCAACAATGAAGTCCTAGAACAGGTCGGAGTCATCGGCATTGAGGCCATACTGTTGAAGACGCAGTTGTGCTGGGCAGGACACATCTCTAGGATGGAGGATGATCGGCTTCCAAAGATTGTGCCATATGGTGAGTTCACCATTGGTAATTGTGACAGAGGAGGAGCGAAGAAGAGGTACAAGGACTCACTATCATCAATGGACGCTTTAGCTTCACTCCAAGGCCTAGAGAAGTACCATTCACCAGGTGGTCTCCTCCTTTGAGAAAACATGCAGGCCTTATTTTGAGGATAAAAGGAGATGGAGGAAAAATCGTGTCACTGCAGCACCCAACCCAGAGCAAGCCTTCCCGTGCAACCACTGCAGTCGAGTCTGCCTGTCCCGCATTGGCCTCCTCAGCCACCATGTGGAAAACATCCCTTTTAAATCTTCGTTCACTAAGCCAATCCAAACAGATGTGTATATTAAGGCTGAAGGTATTGAGTTTTTGATGAGTGTTTGAAGGTTTTGAGGCAGGAGGAGTCTAGCGGAGCGAGACAAAGAGTTCCAAAGAATTGGGGAAGCACGAGAAAAGTCCTGAAGGTGGAGTGAGAGGAGGTGATAAGAGAGGAGACGAGAAGAAGGTCGTCAGCAGAACGAAAAGGATGGTAGAGGGAGTAATTAGAGATGAGAGCAGAGATATTAGAGGGTTCATTATTGCTGAGGGCATTATAGGTTAGGGTTGTGATTTTAAATTATATTCTGTAGTCTACGGGAAGCCAGTGGAGTGACTGACAGAGGGGAGCTGAAGACACTGAGAGTTGAGTATGGTAGATGAGTCTAGTGAATTCATCATTAGGGATTGGAGTGGAGACAGATGAGAGATGGGGCGGCCAGCAAGGAGTGAGTTGCAGTAGTTGACGTGAAATATGATGAGAGAGTGTATTAGAATCTCGGTTGTGTAAGATGGTGATGTATTTTGGAGATGTAATTTAGTTGAAAAAGGCTGTATGTGAGCTATGAAAGAGAGGGCCGGGTCCAACAGAACCCCAAGACAATGGGCCTGGGAGGTGAGAGGGATGATAACATTTTAAAGTAGGTGGCAAAGTCTTCAGCTGTGAGACAGGAAGGTGCAGGAGGTGGGGGGGGGGGGGGGGGGTGCAGAGAAGAGTGTTGAATGTGGCGAACAAACGTTTGTGTTATATAGTTGTATAGTATTATTCAACAGGTTTAAAATTATATTATACAGTTTTGCAGTATTATTATATAGTTCTACAGTATTATTATAGAATTATTACAAGACTCTCCATTAGTAATATTCAGTTCTACAGTATGATTTTACAGTTCTAGAACTCGACAGCTTTATTGCCCAGTTATATAGTATTAATATACATATCCATGGCCTTATTGTACAGTCATATAGCATATCCATGGCCTTATTGTACAGTCATATAGCATATCCATGGCCTTATTGTACAGTTATATAGTATTAAAAAACATATCCATGGCCTTATTGTACAGTTATGTAGTATTAATATACATATCCATGGCCTTATTGTACAGTTATGTAGTATTAATATACATATCCATGGCCTTATTGTACAGTTTTATAGTATTAAAATACAGTGGATATAAAAAGTCTACACACCCCTGTTAAAATGTCAGGTTTTTGTGCTGTAAAAAAAATGAGACAAAGATAAATCATCTCAGAACTTTTTCCACCTTTAATGTGACCTATAAACTGTACAACTCAATTTAAAAACAAACTGAAATCTTTAAGGTGGAGGGAAGAAAAAGAAAAAAAGAAAATTAATGTGGTTGCATAAGTCTGCATACCCTCTTATAACTGGGGATGTAGCTGTGTTCAAAATTAAGCAATCACATTCCAAATCATGTTAAATAGGAGTCAGCATACACCTGCCATCATTTAAAGTGCCTCTGATTAACCCCAAATAAAGTTCAGCTGCTCTAGTTGGTCTTTCCTGAAATGTTCTTAGTCTCATCCCACAGCAAAAGCCATGGTCCACAGAGAGCTTCCAAAGCATCAGAGGGATCTCATTGTTAAAAGGTATCAGTCAGGAGAAGGGTACAAAAGAATTTCCAAGGCAGTAGATATACCATGGAACACAGTGAAGACAGTCATCATCAAGTGGAGAAAATATGGCACAACAGTGACATTACCAAGAACTGGAGCTCCCTCCAAAATTGATGAAAAGACGAGAAGAAAACTGGTCTGGTAGGCTACCAAGAGGCCTACAGCAACATTAAAGAAGCTGCAGGAATATCTGGCAAGTACTGGCTGTGTGGTACATGTGACAACAATCTCCATGAATTCTTCATATGTCTGGGCTATGGGGTAGAGTGGCAAGACGAAAGCCTTTTCCTACAAAGAAAAACATCCAAGCCAGGATACATTTTGCAAAAACACATCTGAAGTCTCCCAAAAACATGTGGGAAAAGGTGTTATGGTCTGATGAAACCAAGGTTGAACTTTTTGGCCATAATTCCAAAAGATATGTTTGGCGCAAAAACAACACTGCACATCACCAAAAGAACACTGGACACACAGTGAAGCATGGTGGTGGCAGCATCATGCTTTGGGGCTGTTTTTCTTCAGCTGGAACTGGGGCCTTAGTTAAGATAGAGGGAATTATGAACAGTTCCAAATACCAGTCAATATTGGCACAAAACCTTCAGGCTTCTGCTAGAAAGCTGAACATGAAGAGGAACTTTATATTTGAGCATGACAATGACCCAAAGCATACATCCAAATCAACAAAGAAATGGCTTCACCAGAAGAAGATTAAAGTTTTGGAATGGCCCAGCCAGAGCCCAGACCTGAATCCGATTGAAAATCTGTGCGGTGATCTGAAGAGGGCTGTGCACAGGAGATGCCCTCGCAATCTGACAGATTTGGAGTGTTTTTGCAAAGAAGAGTGGGCAAATCTTGCCAAGTCAAAATGTGCCATGCTGATAGACTCATACCCAAAAAGACTGAGCGCTGTAATAAAATCACAAGGTGCTTCAACAAAGTATTAGTTTAAGGGTGTGCATACTTATGCAACCATATTATTTTATTTTTATATTTTTTCTTCCCTCTACCTAAATGATTTCAGTTTGTTTTTCAATTGAGTTGTACAGTTTATAGGTCACATTAAAGGTGGAAAAAGTTCTGAAATGATTTATCTTTCTCTTTTACAGCACAGAAACCTGACATCTTAACAGGGGTGTGTAGACTTTTTATATCCACTGTACATATCCATGGCCTTATTGTACAGTTATATAGTATTAAAATACATATCCATGGCCTTTTTGTACAGTTATATAGTATTACTGTACATTTCCATAGCCTTGTTGTACAGTTATATAGTATTAATAAACTACAGTTTTATTTAACAATGATATAGTATTACTCTGCAGCATCTCCATTTCCACGGTGACCTTTCATGTCACAAAGACCTATTTTATTTGGGTTTGTTTGACCTCCCCGAGCTTACAGCCAGTTCAGGGTTTGTTTGGGATACATTGTGTATATGATTATTCCAGCTCTGGCTCCCAGTTGTAGTTCAGATAATGTGTGTATATTAATTGAATAAATCAGGACAGCCCATGGTATGGTGTGGGTGGCTTGGGTGGAGCCACACACACTGGACACACTTGTTGGGACACAAGGCCACTTTTGTTCAAGTTTTATCCCACTCCACCATTCCATAAAGAAAGTTGTTTTATTTTCTTTTTCTGTCACGTGGGCCTCAGATCTCTTGAATATAATGTGGGTGTTCGGAGAAAGGAGAAAAATTAAACATGTGCCCATTCAGGCCTAATCTCACGCATGGTGCCCTCCAAATTCCTAGAAATCTAAGAGGAATTAACCATTATTGGACATACACGTTGGTCGGAGATTTCTCGCCTCCTCAGTCTGGTTACTGCTTCGAGATGATATTACAGTAATCTCATTTCCATGTGATTGAGTGCACAGACAGTCTCTCTTATTTATTCTTGCCTCTTCAGTCTGGCTATTGTTGAGAGGTGAAAAGGTCTCCATGATATTAGAGTTATCTCCTGAGAAGTAAACCTCCAAGTGTTCGAGTGCAGATATGGGCTTCCTTCTTTACCTAGGGTTTTGTGCCTCTGCAATCTGGTTTCTGCTGAGATGTGGAACGTGTCTATGATAATAGAGCTATCTTCTGAGAAACAAACCTCAAAGAGTTGTGGAGCAGAGGTGGACTTCCTATGTGTAACGGAGTTGGAACACGTATCCAAAATCTCCGCTGGTATACAGTAAAATATCCAAGAAGCACTACAGTCTCACCATTCCCGACCTCCCATATTGGAATACACACAATTTGGGAGTCAAATGAATACTGACTTTATTTTGTTATATGCAGAAATATTTATACACATCTCTTTGGCCACAGGTAATACACGTGCCCATATCTGGCCACACAATACACATAGAGGGACAATAGGTGGGTCACACCTCCCTAAGGCTACCTGGCAACTTTGATGCAATCAGACAATGATTAGATCATCCTTCTTTGTTCTTATGTCTGAGAATGAAAACACTTTATACAATAGACTTCCTTATCTTATGAGGAGTCTTTGTAATAGGATTATCTATTATGCCAAGGTCTGCAATAGTCTGGGCTAATATTCTGCAGAGCATAAACCAACATACATACAGTATAACAGTAGGATCATATTTTAACCAAGAATTAAATAACCATAAAACAGGGTAAAACAGTGATGGGTTCCGTTACACAATGTATCTAGGGCTGTGTGCCTCTGCAATCTGGTTTCTGCTGGGATGTGGAACGTCTCTATGATATCAGAGCTATCTTCTGAGAAACAAACCTCAAAGAGTTGAGGAGCAGAGGTGGACTTCCTATGTATCTAGGGTTGTGTGCCTCGGCAATCTGGTTTCTGCTGGGATGTGGAACGTCTCTATGATATTAGCGTTATCTCCTGAGAAATAAGCCTCCAAGATTTGGGGTGCGGTGGTGGACTTCCTATGTATCTAGGGTTTTGTGCCTCTGCAATCTGGTCATTGCTGGCAGGTGAAATGTCTATGATATTAGTTATCTCCTTAGAATTTAATCTTCACCGGATGTGGTCCAGAGATGATGAAAAGTTTCTATACTTGAAAAGTAATCTCCTGAGAGATAGACCTCATAAGATGAATGTCCAAATATTGTTAGGAGTTGAAGCATCTCCATTTATAGACATAGATTGGATATTCAGATATAGGTCACCTTCTTTCTCTGACATACAGTATTTTTTGTATCCTCGCCCTAGTCGCTACAGTCAATTTGAGGAGTCTCCATCAAAGTGACCTCCCGGAAAATCAACATATTCTGCGCCTTGTGTTATAATCTGAGAGAATGCTATCAGTCCAGGCTGGTCTACACATTGGTGTTGGTTGTTATTTAGATGGGACTTAAACCTTCAACATGAAGTTAAGGAAAGTTAAGCCAACACACATCTCCATCCACATCATATCTAAATCCCCATTTAAATTACCCCGTCCCTATACACCTACAGCCCTATTAAATTAGCTCAACGTGTAAAACCGTAGCCCGTAACGTAGCCTGCAAGACTTGCAGCTATTAAATTAGACTCGTAAAGCAACCTGTCAACGACTTGCGGGGTAAGACGTGAAAATGCTACGGGACGTGAACATTTGAACTGCGCAAATCCTTTGATCTGTTACGTTTCTAATCACACTATTAAATTGCAAAAATTCACTGGCGTTCAAGCCCGTAACACGCAAATTGAGCCAAAAAGCCAACGGGACCCGCTAGAGGGTTAAAGTCCAATCCGTAGCACTGTAAATGCAAATATACACACACTACTGTACTGTTATTGAAAGGGAGAGTGATGGTAGGTCTTAGAATTAATAGCACAACATTCTCAAGCCCGCAAAACGGCAAAATAAAATACTTAATATCAGGTTTAATTTCCGTGTTATATCAATCCCGGCAATCAATGTGTTAATACATATAATGGAACTCGCATGGACTAGAATATCATATTTACGGCTTTATCAATATTGCATTATATCTGGAATGTGGGTCCGATCGTAACTCGTAATTGAACCCCGTAAGACTTTGAAATCCAACCTCCATTTTGCTGTGACGCATGATAACAATCTCTGTTTCCATTGGCTGAATCTAAACCCGTAGCTACGTGTTTGACTAATTGATCATGTTCACGGCTGGCATGCAAAAATGTTTTGCGGGTTTGCGTCTCAAGCCTGTAACTCACGGCCTATTCTAATTTAATAGCTATGTAATGCAGCCGAATTTCAAACCCGCAGCCCTTGTGAGCTTTCTGATGCCGCGACAGGCTTCTAATTTAATAGGGCTAGTCTTACTCTCAATTTGGTCTACCTTCCCACCTTGCCCCACCAATCGGACCAACTCCATTTGGTCACTTGTTCCAAAAAGTAATCTACCAAAACATGCCCTCAATAACTAGTTCCCTGCTACACCTGGTCCCCCATTCACTCGGTCTCCACATAACCTTATCTTCTTAACCACCCATCATTCTGGTCACCATCTCAATCTAATCATTGTTTGTTCCAAGCCACCCAACTGTTCATTCCCTCAAACTGCCAAACCACCTGTTCATTCCCTCACACTTCTTTATTTTATTGGGTCCTCCCGAACACCCGATCCTCCAACTCCACATAAATTCCTTTTCAACATAATTCCCTTATCTACCTACTCCACGCTCCTTTCTTCCACCACCACTCCCCACCTGGTATGGCCCACCACCTAATGAAGCCTACCAACTTGATCTTTCTCTTCACCAGCCCACCTTATCTCCAACTGGTCTCCCTCACCTGGCTCCTGGTAGCACCCTATACCTAGCACCTATCTCCTCGACACTGACATTAATTAGATTAACCCTTTTCCTGCACTAGACGTTTGCAGAGCAGCGATTAACCATCTGTGCTGTACATATACAGAACAGAGCGTCAACGCTGGGGATTCTAACATAGGGTTAAACTTGCGTTTTGGGGACTTGTTGCTCCCTCTTGTGGCCACAGTAATTCTCTCTGTTTAATTGTTTTGGATGGATGTTACCATTAGTTGGAAACCTTAATACTTCAGCAGAAGGTATCACAACTCAACAAAATGTATAAAAGACATAAGTGACGAAGCCTCTGCTGCTTTTATTAAGAATTCCCGACTCCCTGTGATCCTACTGACCTCGGCACGCTGGCACAATCGTTTCTGATTGAGCTTACCCATACGGTTTTCCTGGCAAATATACTGAAGTTGGTGCCAGTTCCTACTCCAATGGGCCGAGATTGGTCGAACCTTTCAGCTGCGACCTGCCCATCTTGGTATAGCTCACAGCTTCATTGAAGAACACAAGCGCCTTCACCATGACAAGGTAGCGATCCAGAAGGGGATATATATTCATACAGTATACATCCAAACTAGTTAACATACAGAGATGGGGCAATTGCTACCAGTAGAAACCCGGAGCAAAGAGGGATTCTACATTTATTAAGAGGGGCAGATAATTATTTTTATAGAGACATGATCTGATCCCCTGGTGTAATCAGACAAAGCACATATATTTGTTGGCTTTTTTATTGTGCCCCAAATGCACCTACCTGGCAGATGGGGTAGGGTCTTAAATTATTATGTACAGTGCCCTCCAATCACTAGCACCGACACTTACATAGATAAAGATACAGTAAAATATAGATATCTATGTAGATTCAATCCAGAATGTAATGTGTTATACATCCTCAAGAGCTTGTAATCAATTAAGGTTTTTTGTTTATGCAAATGACCCTTAGGGATTAGTCTCCCTAAGGGTGATAGGGGACACCTTGCTCACTGTGCCTTAGGGAGTTATCAGCTACATCTCACTGATGAGTCCCACAGAGGGCGAAACGTACGTCTGGGGTTTGCTGTTTCTCCTGTTCAGGGTAGAATTGCCTGGTATTTCGGGGCTGGATCACTCTAGTGAGATAAGAGGCCGCTCTCACAGTGGGCTATCATGTCCACAGAACTAACCTATTAATGTTAGTTCGTTCTCTGATTGAGGCCTCTATTTAGTTTTTTTGTTTATACATAACCGCTAATATTTCAATAGATAGAAGCACAATGGTGGTCCTTGTAGAGTCTTTTGTACATGTCACCATACATAATCCTTAGCAGATATGGAAGTTCTCTATGTTGAGTTTATCTTGTCTTAAACCTGGTGATCAGTCTGGTCTTCTGAGATGTAGCTGGGCTTAGAATTAACTCTTTCTTGGTAAAGCACTTACAAATAGCAACACAAGATGGCAGCCGTGAGACAGGATTCCTGAGAATACGACAGAGAAGGGGGAGAAAGAGAGAGAGAGAGAGTATTTGCACATCAATAAAACAGGTAAACAAAAAACTTTAACCCTTCAGTGACCCTCAAGTGTATTGGCTTGTTTATGAGGTGGAGGTCTAGAGCAGCACCATTTTGGGGATGGCAAACGTTGTCTACCTAGAGCCCATAAGGGATATATTTTGTATGTTTTCATCTTTTTTATTTATTTAGAAAAGCCTATACCCCACCCTACTAATACCATCATGCTAATCATCTCCTCCCTCCTTTGTGTTTTTTCTCTCTTCTTTCCCTACTTTTTCTCATTCTTTTTCTTTTCTTTTACTCTATTTGTTTCTTCCTCCTTCCTGTTCTTCTTTTCTTCTTGTTTTCATTATTTCTTTACTTCCTTTTCCCCTAGCTTTTTTATCTCCTTTTCCTTCCTCTCATGCTTGTTCCTTTTCTTTTCATATCCTCTCTATTTCCTTTTCTCCTCTCTATTTCCTTTTCTCCTTTCTCTTTCCTCTCTCCCCTCTTTCCTCTTCCCTCTCAGTGATGTAATTCCTCTTCTTTCTTCTCCTCTCTTTCCTTTCCAATCCTTTTATTTTTCTCCTCAATATTTCATCCATTCCCTTCCCCTTCTCCATTCCCTATTTTCTTTTCTCCAACCTCCATCTTTCCTCTCCCCTCTATCCTTACCCTTCTCCTTTTCTCATCCTTCTACCCTATTTCTTTCGTTCACCCCATTTCTCGCCTCATTTCACCTCTCTTCGGCCTTTCTTTCCTCTCCTTTCCTCTATTTCTTCCTTCTCTTCCTCTCTTCTCACCCCTTTTCCTCCCTTTGCCCTGTGTCTTCCCCTACCCTCTTTTTGTCTACTCAATTTTTTCTATCCTTCCCTCTTTCTTCTTCTCCTCTTAAAAGTCTCTATCCTCGTTCACCTCTCTATTCTCCTATTTATACCAACTTGTCAATCAAACAATCAAACAAAGATTACCTGTATGGGTCTGCCCTCTGCAGCTCTTGAAGACGCAAACTCTGTAGTACTTGCTGTGCTGTGCCTCATACTTACCAATCAGTTACCATATCTCCGCAACATACTGCTGAGAAATGGTCTCTAATAGGCTAGGACACTACACTGCTGATCCAGCCCTACAGAGTCTGTGTCTGCATACGCTGCAGTGGGCATACCCATAAAGGCACTATTTGTTTGATTTTAGGCAAAAAAACAGAGCTTATAATCCCTTCTTAATAAAATTAAGTACATGTCAGTAAATAGATACCCAGGGGTATTACAGTTGTGCAAATTGGTAATATATGTACCATTTACACACAAAAAAATGAAATGACCCTGATCAAAAGTTTGCATCCCCTTAGTTCTTAATACTGTGTATTGCCCCCTTTAGCATTAATGACAGCCTGCAGTCTTCTGTAATAGTTGTCTATGAGGCCCCTAATTCTTGCAGGTGGTATAGCTGCCCATTCATCTTGGCAAAACTCCTCCAGGTCATGCAAAGTCTTTGGTCGTCTTGCATGAACTGCACTCTTGAGATCTCCCCAGAGATTCTCGATGATATTAAGCTCAGGACACTGCGATGGCCACTCCAGAACCTTCACCTTTTTCTGCTGTAACCACTGGAGGGTCAACTTGGCCTTGTGCTTAGGGTCATTGTCATTCTGGAAAGTCCAAGAGCGTCCCATGCGCAGCCTTCGTGCAGAAGAATGCAAATTATCTGCCAGTATTTTCTGATAACAAGCAGCCTTCATCTTACCATCAATTTTCACACAATTTCCCGTGCCTTTAGAGCTCAACCCCTCCCCCCCCCCCGCCCCAAACATCAGTGAGCCACCGCCATGCTTGTTGACGACTCTCCAAACATGGCTCTTATGGTTGTGACCATAAAGCTCTATTTTGGTCACCCCCAATTATAGTGTGCCGGAAGCTGTGAGGCATGTCAAGGTGTTGTCAGGCGTATTCTAACGGGGCTTTTTTATGGCATTGGCACAGTAAAGGCTTCTTTCTGGCAACGCGACCATGCAGCTCATTTTTGTTCAAGTATCATCGTATAGTGCTCCTTGAAACGACCACACCGTCATTTTCCAGAGCAGCCTGTATTTCTCCTGAGGTTACCTGTGGGGTTTTTCTTTGTATTCTGAACAATTTTTCTGGCAGTTGTGGCTGAAATCTTTTTTGGTCTACCGGACCTTGGCGCAGGTATCAAGAGATCCCCGAATTTTCCACTTCTTAATAAGTGATTGAACAGTACTGACTGGCATTTTCAAGGCTTTGGATATCTTTTTATATCCTTTTCCATCTTTATGAAGCTCTATTACCTTGTTACGCAGTTCTTTTGACAGTTCTTTTCTGCTCCCATGGCTCAGTATCTAGCCTGCTCAGTGCATCCACGTGAGAGATAACAAACTCATTGACTATTTATACACAGACACTGTTTGCAATTTAAAAAGCCACAGGTGTGGGACATTAACCTTTAATTGCCATTTTAACCTGTGTGTGTCATCTTGTGTGTCTGTGACAAGGACAAACATTCAAGGGTATGTAAACTTTTGATCAGGGCCATTTGGGTGATTTCTGTTATCATTATGATTTAAAAAAGGAGCCAAACAACTATGTGATAATAAATGGCTTCATATGATCACTATCCTTCAATACATTTTTTCTTATTTTTTTGCATGATTTGTCATATTTTCAAAATAAATTCAACATTTGACAATTTCTACCAGGGTATTCAAACTTTTGAGCACAACTGCATATACCCAGTAACATCCACGAACCTTCCATATCAGTTTAATCTTTTTTTTATTTTTTTCTCTTTCTCAATCTAAATATTAAAATACACTGCCACAAAATGCAGATATTAGTTATCTTTCCTACACAAAATCTTGTTTTTACATTGAGACTGATGTTATACATTTCCATATAATCTCTAGTGACTTAATGGATCATTATGAGTGGGGTAATTAATTTCTTTATATAATTTAGATATTAATCAGCAGCTCATATTTCCTAAGTGAGACATTCCCAGCCCTGGATAATGAGCAGAGAAACTGTTTAGATTCTCGGGGAACGCGGAGAGTAACAAATAGAGACATTTTCTAATAGTTTAGAAATCTAAGAGCCGACCAGACCCAACACAAATATATCCTCACTGATGGTCCTATATATATATATATATATATATATATATATATATATATATATATATATATATATTTATTTATATCATTAATATAGTTGTCGTAATGTGAGTTTGTGTGTAACACTCGCAAACTTACAAGTTGTGCATGCGAGTAGTACATTACGAGCCTCACATTGCATGGCGAAGGGAGAGGGAGGGAGATAGGAGAGGGAGGGAGATAGGAGAGGGAGGGAGAGAAGGAGTGGGAGGAAGAGAGAAGGAGACGGAGAAGGAAGGAAAGGGAGGGAGAGAGAGAAGGAGGGAAGGAGAGAGAAGGAAGGAGGGGAGAGAGAGTGAGAAGAAGAGGGAGAGAGAGAGAGAAGGAGAGGGAGAGAGAGAGAGAGGGAAGGAAAGGGAGAGAGAGGGACAGAGGGAGACAGAAGGAGTGAGAGAGGGAGAGAGAAAGAGAATTGCGAGCCTTGCATTGCGTGGTGAAGGGAGAGGGAAGGAGAAAGAAGGAGAGGGAGGGAGGGAAAGAGAAGGAGAGGGAGGGAGAGAGAAGGATGGGGAGGGAAAGAAAGAGTGGGAGGGCAAGAGAAAGAAGGAGAGGGAAAGAG
This sequence comes from Discoglossus pictus, assembly GCA_027410445.1. Classification (NCBI taxonomy): domain Eukaryota; kingdom Metazoa; phylum Chordata; class Amphibia; order Anura; family Alytidae; genus Discoglossus; species Discoglossus pictus. The sequence goes on from CM050168.1 coordinate 285,980,357, forward strand.
AAGGAGAGGAAGGGAGAGAGAAGGAGAGGGAAAGAGAGTGAAGGAGGGGGAGAGAGAGAGAATGAGAGGGAGGGAAAAAAGGAGTGGGAGGGAGAGAGAAGGAGAGGGAGGGAAAGAGAAGGAGGGAGAGAGAAGGAGAGGGAATGAAAGAGAAGGAGATGGAGGGAGAGAGAAGGAGAGGGAGGGAAAGAAGGAGTGGGAGGGAGAGAGAAGGAGAGAAGGAAGGGGAGGGAGAGAGAATGAGAGGTAGGTAAAGAGAAGGAGAGAGAGGGAGAGAGAAGGAGAGGGAGGGAAAGAGAATGAGATGTAGGAAGAGAGGAGGAGAAGGAGAGGGAGGGAAAGATGGAGAGAGAAGGAGAGGGAGGGAGAGAGAAGGAAAGGTAGGTAAAGAAAAGGAGAGGGAGAGAAGGAGAGGGAGGGAAAGAAAATGAGATGTAGGGAGAGAGAAGGAGAAGGAGAGGGAGGGAGAAGGAGAAGGAGAGGGAGGGAAAGAAGGAGTAGGAGGGAGAGAGAAGGGGAGAAGGAGAGTTAGGGAGAGAGAAGGAGAGGTAGGTAAAGAGAAGGAAAGGGAGGGAAAGAGAATGAGATGTAGGGAGAGAGAAGGAGAGGGAGAGAGAGGGAGCACAGAGAGAGGGAGAGGGTATACAGAGAGAGTGAGCACAAAGAGACAGAACACACAATATTATACTGTAATTTGGGATGGGCAATTGACTAGTATATATATATATATATATATATATATATATATATATATATATATATAGATATATAGATATATATATATATATTGCACTGTGTATGCAAAACTTAATTTACATGCATCTAGAGATGCACTAAGAGGTTCCCTGGGGACATAACACACAAGATCAGCCTTTCCTGAAACAACAGACTGGTCAGGTTATTAAAGACCTCCTAGAGAGACACAAGAACACACTCTAATATATAAATCAGAAGGGTCAGGACAAGCAGGAGACCCCTGGTGCTCACTTAGCTGAGATGCTAATTAGAGCTTCAATTTCCAAACTAAACGTAATAACCTCAAAGATATAAGCAGCGCTGCTGCAGTCTAAGAAAAAAAGACATTTGTGTGTGAAGTGTGTACCAAACTAACAATATTAGCAGCTCTGTAAGCCATGGGCATAAAACATTATTTTGGGAAAATGTGAATGATTGAAGACTCTGTTTATGAGAACAGGAATCCATTTTGTGTTTGTTACATCCTTTCCTGAGAACTGAATCATGGGGTGTTTTGGCTATCCATGAAAAGAGCAGTGGGGAAGAGGTAACAGAGAGTTGTTGTAAAGATAATTGGCAGACACCTTGCATCATTCACTGCAACAATATCTCTTCAGAAATGCAAACATCCATCGCACACGCATACACGCACATAGCTTCAACTACTATGTCATTGATATCTCCTGGGTCCTGCTCTAAGTCAGACTAAATTTTTTCCTTATGCTGTGGTGTGAAGATCTGTACTCCCTTAACAAACATACTTTCAAGTTTGAAAAACAATTGTATTAAACAAGCTATCCAGTGTTAACATATTTAGCGTTTCACTGCAGAAAGAACAAGCAGTTACATTTGTTAGCCTGCAGTGACATCTTGTGGCCGTTTACGTGTATTATTTTTCCTTTGTTTATGTATTCCATCTCTTTTTCCCGGTAGGTGCCTCCCCTTGATCCACCCCCAAGGCAGGCAAGCCCAGCCCCTGTTTTTCCATGACTCCTGATTGACTCATTTATGGACCAATCAGCTGCATACCCCCGGAGGCACATCTGTTATTGGTTAGTTCTAAGCTCGGCAGAGAGTTTGCATATGTTCAGCCCACAAACATGTAAATCATTTGTCCTTTAATTGTATAAATACACTGACTGTAACTAGAAATAAACATGCTCTGCTTGGGACACATAGACAATTGTGTGTTTCCTTTAGAGGGAAGACTATCAAGCTAAAATCACTTTGCTACCCTCTCTTGGGAGAACACAGGATTGGAGTCTACTGGGTAGGATTGGTCTCCTTGGTCTTTTCAAGCCCACTGAAGACTCAGATGATACCGGTTAGCTGATCCGGTGACCCTGAGCCCCTGAACTGATGCTGAAAATCCTGATCTGACCGCCGGGCACCAAGAGGCCCATTCGTTCTGAGAAGATACCCTGAGAGGGGGAAGTGCAGAAGTTTTTTATTGTCATTTTTTATTAAGTCTGTGTGAATGTATTACTTTTTGTACAGTTTGCCCTGGCCCACCTACATAAAGTACTTCATGATATATATAAAAAAAAAAAAATCAGAGGCGCTCAGTGATCAAACTAGCCATAATAAGTTCTATGGAAATGATAACCCACTCAGAGGCACTCAGAGAGCAGCTTCTTTCAGCCAATTGTGCCCTTCACAGGGAGAAATATCCTGTAGTATATCAGTCTGGTCTCACTCACTAGAGGGATCCAGCCCCAAAATACCAGGCAATTATGCCCTAAACAGGAAAAACTGCAAACCCCAGACATAGGTTTTGGACTCTGTTGGCCCTCATCAGTTGGGTGTAGGTGAACTCATAAGGCACAGTGAGCAAGGGGTCCATGTCTGGAGCCTCCATCACCCTTAGGGAGACTTAGCCACAAAGCTTATTTGAATAATCAAAAAAACAAATTAGAAGTGTTCACTCAGATATGTGTATATTCAGAAATTGGGTATTTCAAGACAATTTCCTTTGCTACATCCTTTACATATACCAAAATGGTATAGAGAAATAAATAATAATAAAATACCTTTATTAATTATACCACTAAAAAAGGATACAATAACAGAGGAGCAAAAATAATATAAAAATACTGAAATGATGTCACTAATATATCTTTATAGTATATATGGATCCAATCACAATTCCAGATGTTGTAGTTAATTATTAAACACAGCTCTGTATTTCTATCAGATAGTATTACAAGGGGTATACTCTATTACGATACGTCCCTGGGAAGACCTTTATTCTGTGGCTACAAACCGATCCAATTCCGACCTTCTCTATTCTACCCTTTGATTTACGAAACGGGCCAAATATGAGAGTGTCAATGGAGTCCAGTAAGTGCGTGACAATGGCCACTGTACTCCTATATTTAAAATATACTCTTTTCTCTCTACTGTATAAATGTATCACTTTTTATTTGTAATTATACTGCTGTGGAATCTAATTTTCTAATAATTAACTTTCTGAGATGGGAAGAGACTTTGAATGCATGGAAAGCCCCCATAGGTACAATTGGAATGTGACAGCTAAAACTGACAGAGCTATTGGAAAGCTTGTTAGTTTCCAAGGACACACCCTACTGAGAAAATACAGAAAGAATAAGACGGCTTTAAAAATTAAATGTATAAAGGTAAATGTGTTATTCAGCAGCAATTATACTGGATTTGGTGCCATTTTGTGGGTAATTTCTAATTTAGTTTTTTCCTATTACTGGTCACATTTGTTATTAAAGAATTCATTAAGTTCAACGATTTTTCTCTGTCTCACAGCAGAGTTGTTCATAAGTTTGGAGGCAGCTGAAGAAACTTTTAGACCAGTGGTGAGCAACTCAGTTCTTCGAGGGTCACCAACAGTCCAGGATTTCAATCTCTCTCTACATGACTCCAGGTGAATCTTTTAGAAGGAAACCGAGTTACTTGTGCATGCTGAAGCCTAGATAACCTGAATATAGAGATATATTTAAATCCTGGACTGTTGGTGGTCCTCGTAGGACTAAGTTGCCCACCATTGCTTTAGACGATGAAGAAAGGTCCCTTGGTTATGTTTGTGTGTCGAAAAATGAACCAATCAGATCTGCTCTGAGAGTCATATGGATTTTATATATATGTATATATCAACAACGCTCTGTATAGTTAGAACTCTGGTATTCCCAGTAGTAACGTATGTGAGAGCTGGACCATAAAGAAGTCTGAGCGCCGGAGAATAGACGCCTTTGAATTGTGGTGTTGGAGAAAACTGCTTAGCGTTCCTTGGACTGCACGAAGATCCAATTAATCAATACTACAGGAAATGAAGACAAACTGTTCACTGGAAGGTTTGATCATGAGGTTGAAGCTCAAACATTTTGGCCATATCATGAGAAGACAGGATTCCCTAGAGAAGGCTCTGATCCTGGGAAAGATTGAAGGCACCTGAAGTAGGGGACGGCAGAGGCGGAGATGGATAGATGAGTTTGATGGAGTTCAGATAGACAGATGTACCTGGTATGCTACGGTCTATAAGGTCACAAAGAGTCAGAACAACTAAACAGCAACATATATAAAATTATTTACAAGGTAAAAAACAATACTTCAAAGCCAATAGGTTCCTGGTTATATTGGAAGTGGAATCAGAAAAGAGAAGAACTAATGTCACTCTATAGATCCCTAGTTAGACCTTAACTAGACACTGTGTCCAGTTCTGGCAGATCCACTACCATGTGAGGCCATGTTCGGGGCACTGGTAGGCTCACATATCCAGACAGGGTACCACTTAGCATACACTGGATGGATGTGTGAGTTTACCTCCAAGTGAGCTGTAGATGGAGGCTCTTCTCGTTATCCCACCAGCAGTTTAATTTTGATCGCCTTCTCCTTAGTTATTTTTTTATTTATTTTACAGTTGTTTCCCTACCACCAGGTGGAGATAGAGAGTATCCTCTGGCCCTTTACAATTCTGGTAATGTTGGAGCCATGGATCTCTACCTGGATGTGGTGAAGGAGCTTTTGTACCTCAATGAAGCCGTAAGCTACAGTATACCAGGAAGGGTCACAAAATATGGGCAGGTCATAGCAGAGAGGTCAAATACCTTATATACTCAAGTATAAGCCTAGTTTTTCAGCCCTTTTTTTAAGGCTAAAAAGGGACCCCTCGGCTTATACTCGAGTCACTCCCCCCCCCCCCCCCCAGGTCTCTCTAACCCCCCCCCTTGTGTTTCTCTAACCCCTCCCGTGTCTCTCTAACGCCCCGCATGTCTCTCTAATACTCCGTGTCTCTTTCCCTCCCCCTCCTCATCCTCAACCCCCCTCCTCATTCTAATTCCCCCTCCTCATTCTAAACCCCCCTCCTCACTTTACACCTCTAAATACCTCCCCCTCTCCCTTTCCCCTCACTTACCTTCATCTGCATCTTCTCCTCCTGCCTCCGCTCCTTCCTGCGTCGGCACCCGGTATATGCTAATGACATGGCGCGCATGTGGCGCGGATGAGGAGGGAGGTTGAGGATGAGAAGGGGGGTTGAGGTTGAGGAGGGGGTTGAGGATGAGGAGGGGGGTTGAGGAGGGAGGTTGAGAATGAGGAGGGGGGTTGAGGAGGGTGATAAGGGAGGAGGGGAAGAGACACAGGGAAGGGAGAGGGGGAGAGAGACATAGGGAAGGAAGGGGGGGAAGTGACACAGGGAAGGGAGAGGGGGGAAGAGACACAGGGAAGGGAAAGGGGAAGAGACACAGGGGAGGGAGAGGGGAGAAGAGACACAGGGGAGAGAGAGGGGGGACACAAGAGGGGGACACAGAGGGCACAAGAAGGACACAGGGGGCAGCACATTTCCCACCCTCGGCTTATACTCGAGTCACTCATTTTTCCCAGTATTTTGTGGTAAAATAGGTGCCTCGGCTTATACTCGAGTATATACGGTAAATTGCGGTAGACTGGTGAAGGAATAACAATTGTACCTGGCGTGCTGCGGTCCATAGTGTCACGGAGAGCCAGACATGACTGAATGACTGAACAAAATAGATGTTGGAGCCTTGACTAATACACTGTGCCCACTTCTACAGAACCAGACTCCAAACAGATATTAAAGGACCACTACAGGCCAAGAAAAAAGACACTTGATTGTCAAGTACCTACCAAACTAACATGAACATAAACATTGTTTTGGGGAAAATCTGAATTTTTGGAGAATTATTATGAGTATAGGAATCCATTTTGTATTTGCTACATCACATCCTGAGAGCTGGATGATTGGAGGAGGGGGTGTTTGTAGTTATCAGTGAAGGAAGGAACAAGCAGAAGTCCAGAGGTATTTGTTTGATAACTGGATAAGATTGAATTTGATCTAGCTGTATGATTTATTTATTTTATTCTTAATTATGCTTTTAGTCCGTCTTAAAATGTTCTAAGATTTTTTTTTTCCATTAAGTCAAAGGAGGGCAAATGGTGCATGGCCCAATGTACATAATGGTGCAAAACGGGTCATCGTGACCTAAACATGTATAACCTAGAACAGCCTCTCCCTATCTTATTGTCCTGGGCACCGCTGGTCACCTTCCAATGCTCATGGGACGAATACTGACCAGGACAAATGTCGAATTTTCATGAAGTCTAGAGGATTTTTCAAGACGAATATAAAATGTTGGAGCATTTTTTGGTCGAAAAAATTAGAGGAATATAGATGTTCTACTGTATATATATATATATATATATAGCCGGATCCCTCTCCACAAAGTAGCTGATGGTGTACCCAAAGCCATAAAGGTCTGCTTAGAGGGCCTGGGGGTATATGTGGTAGAAATAAGGGGAGAGGAGCGTGGGTAACGTGAATACGGGTAGATCAGAGTATTTTAGGTGTGTGGCAGCAGGCCCCTCCCACAATCTTAGGTAATTACCTGGCTATATATAATATAACATCATAAACATTACATTTAAAATGTCAAAATCATTAACAAATGTATTGAATGCCAATATATCTGTTATTTTGGTGCAAGGCGGGTGCAGCTGTTCCACAGATTCAGTAAATCGTGTTTTAGGTAGATAGAATGGGCAGGTTTTATGTGCAAATAATATGTTCTTATAAACATTAAACGTGATGTAGAGGAGTTGACGTTTCCCAGTCCAGCCTCATCTGCCACTCATGGTGGGCGCCTCACACCCACCGCCAGCTCCACCTGCCCACCCTCTCCCCTGTCTGTATTAATAGCGTTCGCAGGGAGACCCCATGTTTATTGCACCCTCCTAATGATCTTGCTGTTGCTGTTCCTTGGCATCCCCCCTCCAGCTCTCCTGCTGTCAGTGACAGGCTCGTCCTTCCCTCCCTGGGGCCGCATACTATTTATAGATACCTTCAGAACAGTATGACACGGGGAGCCATGGACATCGTTACCTGCGCCCTCCTCTCAAGGTAGGTACGGCGCCTGCTTATCTCACCATCTATGCCTCTCTCTCCGCCTGTTTCCATAACAATATACATTGGCTGAGCATCAGGGCCATTTTGCTGTCATTTCTCTGCTTGGAGCCCATTGCATTTACATTGTGTCCGCTCGCTGGACTTTGCACTGCTCCTATTTAATTAGACGGGTGTGAAGAAGAGGGGTGGGGGCTGAATAAATAAGATTAACCCCAAATCTCCCAAGAGAAATAACAGTGCAGGGGTTTAAATAATTAATATTTAATGGGGAATAACTGACTGCTGAGTAATTCTGATTAACCCCTGAATAGGAGAGAATGGAAATAATTAGCTGTGAATTAGTAGCGGTGCTGTCCGTACGTCCATTGTCACCATAAAGCCCCTTTTCTCAGCCCCTTTGTATTGTTCCCCTTTCGCCTTTTTCTGATACGCATCAAGTTAAGAGCTCAAGGGCCCCCTCCGTCATATTTAGGATCCTTATAAGGGCTGTGACCTAATTGATAAGTCCCTGGGGGTCTTTGTTACCCTTCAGGCTGATTTTCATTATATAAGTAACTATGTCCCTAGAGGTGTCAGGCTGTGTGTTTCTGGATATGTTGATTTAGGGAGTGATCTGAATGCCAGTATTTGGGGTCAGGAAGAATTTTTTTTTGCTCCCTTTAAGAGGCAATTGGCAATTTTCAATGTTTTGGGTTCTAATTAACAATTAATCCAATATTACAAGGATCAGATGGGGATCTAAAGAGGTTGAGCTTGATGGACTAAACATCTCTTTTCAACATCTATTACTATGTAACTATATGTTTGTATATCTATGTGTGTGTGTGTATGGAAATTGTTGTATATATATATATATGTACGGTATATGTATATATGTGTGTGTATTTGTATACCTATGTGTGTGTATGGAAAGGGTTGTATATATATATATATATATATATATATGTGTATATATGTGTGTGTATTTGTATACCTATGTGTGTGTGTGGAAATTGTTGTATATATATATATATATATATATATATATATATAAATATATATATATGTATATATGTGTGTGTATTTGTATATCTATGTGTGTGTGTGGAAAGGGTTGTATATATATATATATGTACGGTATACGTATATATGTGTGTGTATTTGTATACCTATGTGTGTGTATGGAAAGGGTTGTATATATATATATATATATATATATATATATATATATGTATATATGTGTGTGTATTTGTATATCTATGTGTGTGTGTGGAAAGGGTTGTATATATATATATATGTACGGTATACGTATATATGTGTGTGTATTTGTATACCTATGTGTGTGTGTGTGTATGGAAATGGATGTATATATATATATATATATATACATATATATATATATATATATATATATATATATATATATGTGTGTGTGTGTGTGTATTTGTATATCTATGTGTGTGTGTGGAAAGGGTTGTATATATATATATATGTACGGTATACGTATATATGTGTGTGTATTTGTATACCTATGTGTGTGTGTGTATGGAAATGGATGTATATATATATATATATATATATACATATATATATATATATATATATATATATATATATATATATATATATATATATATGTGTGTGTGTGTGTGTATTTGTATACCTATGTGTGTGTGGAAATGGTTGTATATATATATATATATATATATATATATATATATATATTTATATATATATGTGTATATGTGTGTGTTTGTATACCTATGTGTGTGTCTATGGAAATGGTTATATATTTATGTATATATATATATATATATATATATATATATATATGTGTGTGTATTTGTATATCTATGCGTGTTCATTTCTCATTGTATATATATGTATGTGTTTCCATTTATACATGTATATTTGTAAATCTGTATGTATACATATATATATATATATATATATATATATATATATATATATATATATATATATATACACACAGTATATATATTCTATTTATCTATCTATATATATATATATATATATATATACACATACGTGTGTTTGTATTTCTGATTGTATATTGTATATGTGTTGTGATATACTGTATATATATATATATATATATATATATATATATTTTTTAGATATTCAAATGTGAACACAAATACTATTATTTGATTTACTATATATATATATATATGTTTAGTATCACACATATACAATCAGAAAAACAAACTTATTTTGTATGTATGTATGTATCTTTCTATCTATCTATCTATCTATATATATATATATATATATATATATATATATATAGATTGTATATGTGTGATACTAAACATATATATATATACATATACGTTTGTGTTTCTTTTTGTATATGTGTGATACTATCTATCTTTATATATATATATATATATATATATATATATATACATATACATACATACATACAAAATACGTTTGTGTTTCTGATTGTATATGTGTGATATTTCACATGTTTGCATGCTTATTGAATATGTTTATTTGTGTGTTTTATATGTAAGTATATAGTGATCTAAAAAACGTTGCGCACAACACTGCAAGGAGTGAGCAGATGTGTTGGCGCCTTGTTGGGTTCTTTCGCCTTGGGGCCAGAGAGAGCTAATCTCAGGTGCTCCATATGGCGTATAATATGTGCGCATCTTTGTGTTTGTGTATATATCTATTTGTTGTGCGTTTGTTTTGTGATACCACAATAACATGTCCCATATACGCTTCACCTACAATGTGGGCGTGCACCGAGTGGCAGAATTGAGGAAGAAAGAGCAGTAATCGGAATTGACGGAAAGTGAGGAATCCAACAGGACTTGGAGAAGGGTTCCCATGGCAACGGCAGGAGCAAAGGAGCCTGGGAAGGGAGATGACATGTACATAGATTTTAGGTTATCAGCTGATTCTAAATTTAGTAAAACTGACCTGAGACTAAACATGCTTCCAGTTATTAACCCTTTTGCTGTTGCATCTGTTGAGACTAAGCCCTTAATGTTCATATAATATGGGGCTCATTATGACCAGCACAGTCCTAGCACATGCATACGTATATGGAGGTGTAGGTGAAGCCACCGTGGGCTTTGGCCGAAGATATCACAAGCCTTGTGGTAATATGACCACATAATGGCAGACAATATTATTGGATAGTTATTGGAAGTGATCAAATGAATAAGCCTGCCATGGGTTCTTGTGTCGGTGTGCCCATGGTCTCAGCCACCTATGTCTACATGCCCTATGTTCCCGGCATTTGTTTGTCCTATAGTAAAATCCACCCTAATTCCTGTGTTTACATCCTAAATCCCCCATACCTTCTTCTCACAATCGACCATGTTTTCTTGCCCACCTCCCATATTGTATCCAAGATTTTAGTCTTACCATTTCAAATTCCCGAAAGGTTTACGCTTGAAAATCCACTTCATTATTTCTGCTATAACTTTGCTATTTGTCTCCTTTTTTCGACAGACTTTAAACTTTGCTGTGGCTTAGAAGTCGATCATCATGACGAAGGATTACAATATGTACACTTCAGTTCCTGGTGCCACAGTCAACAATAACAAATCTTCAATCCGCACTGCGAAGCGTAATGAAAAAGCAGAAAAAGCAGACAGGAAGCTAAGACGGAGGCAGCGATACGTGGAGAAAGATGGTCGATGTAATGTCCAGCACGGAAATGTTAGGGAAACGTATAGGTATCTCACAGACATATTCACTACCCTGGTAGACCTAAAGTGGAGAGTGAGCCTTCTTGTTTTTATTCTTGCATACGCCATCACTTGGCTTTTCTTTGGAGTCATCTGGTGGTTTATAGCTTACTGTCGTGGGGACCTGGATCACCTGGAGGACCAAACATGGACACCTTGTGTAAACAATCTCAATGGGTTTGTCTCTGCGTTCCTCTTCTCCATTGAGACAGAGACCACAATTGGCTATGGACACAGGGTAATCACAGATAAATGTCCCGAGGGTATTATATTGCTTCTTCTCCAGGCCATTTTGGGCTCCATGGTTAACGCCTTTATGGTGGGCTGTATGTTTGTAAAGATCTCCCAACCTAACAAGAGGGCGGAAACCTTGGTGTTCTCCTCTCAGGCGGTGATCTCTCAACGGGACGACAAACTATGCCTTATGTTCAGAGTGGGAGATTTGCGCAACTCACACATTGTGGAGGCTTCAATCAGGGCAAAACTCATCAAATCTAAACAGACTCAAGAGGGGGAGTTCATCCCTCTTAATCAAACAGATATTAATGTTGGCTTTGAGACAGGAGATGATCGGCTCTTCCTTGTTTCACCCCTCATTATCAGCCATGAAATCAATGAGAACAGTCCATTCTGGGATGTGTCCAAGAGAGAATTGGCCAAGGATGACTTCGAGATTGTGGTCATCTTGGAAGGCATGGTGGAAGCTACAGGTAAAGTCACATTAATCCAAGCCTAGAAATTAGTTGGACAGCCAGTTAAGTCATTTGTGAAATTAATGGTGAGGCTCAAACCAAGGTTTCTGGTAGACTTCAGAAACAAATATTCACTGTTATATCTCCAAAGTTAGACATACTGTGATTACTGCATCTAATTTATTATTTTGTATATGCAAATATGGTGCTGATGAGTCTGCCATTTTAGATTCAGCAGTTTCTGGATGAGGGACGAGAATTTAAATACACATGAGGTGTCTCTATGTACAGTTGGAATGTGGCAGTTACATCTGCCAGTGCTCTCAGCAGGAGTAAATGGAGGCTGGTTAGTTTATAAGGACACACCCACCTGTGAAATTAACAGGAAGTAACAGGGGAGAAAATAAAATGGAGCCAAAAAACTAAAGAATAATTGCACATCAAATCTGCAAAATACAAAGGTTGTGTTTTATTTTTTACTATATAATAACATTTTGCCCCATATCATGTTTAGTAATTAAAAAAAATAGAAATAATCAGACAACTGTGTTCCTTGTACAATTCCTATTTTTCTAGAAAGTGCTTCCCTCTTGGAAGGTACTTAAAGTAGAAGGATATTTCTATTTATAAAAAAAAAAACTTGCAAAAACTCGATAACTTATTTCTACAGTTTTTTTTACTCTGTATCATTCGTCCCATATTTTCTCCTCCAATAGCAATTAATTATTTTACCTCTAATTATATAAAAGCAAACAAAGACAACAAAAAGGTTATCAGATTTGCCAAGGCCCAGAACATAATATTTACACAATTAATAGAAAAGGTGGTAAAACTTTCTTTAGGTTATTAGTGAATACATAGTATATTTTGTGTTTATATTTGGACTTCTAAAAACAAGTTAAAAAAACGTATTTCCTGCTCAGAATTCAGAAATACATTTGTTGCACTGCATTCTGGGAAACTGGGCGGGAACATGAGCCCACAAGGTATTTTCCTTCCTTAATCCGAAACCACTTTATACGTGGTTCCTTTTAACATATGACACAGCTTTGAAGCAAAGCATAGGATGGATTATGTACGAGTTAGGAGACCTGCCCACAGACAGCACTGTTTCAATCTTAAATTGTTCTCATTAGTGTAGGGATTTATATGAATGAAAAGAAAATAAACTAAGGGAGGGATAGTTTGTCTTAAGAAAGTAGATCATAGCTATGCAAAGGATGGACATGGGCATGGCAAACTGCATGAATAAATACTTATGTTCTTCAGTTGGCATCGGGGAGGGTGAATTTCAATTGAGGGCTAGAGATGTCGCGAAAAGTTCGCCGGCGGACTGTTCCCGGCGAACATAGCATGTTCGCGTTCACGGCGACTGCGAACATATGCGATATTCGACCCGCCCCCTATACTTTATCATTGAGCAAACTTTGACCCTGCATGTCACAGTCAGCAGACACATTCCAGCCAATCAGCAGCATACACTCCCTTCCAGAGCCTTCTACCTCATGGACAGCAGCCATTTTGGAATCATAACTAACTTGCAGTCTTACTGAGAGGAGGCTGAGTGTAGGTGATACTGCATCAATAGGGAAAACCATAGCTAGGCTACTGTACACAGTGCGCAATACTGTCCTGAAGGACTCTTTTGATCTCTGCTGCAAGGACACCCCTGTGTCTCTTCCCCCCCTTATCATCACCCTCCCCTCACCTTAGCACCCAACCCTAACACCCCTCACACTTATCCATAACACCCATCAACCTAACACCTAACCCTAACACCCCTCACACTTATCCCTAAGACCTAACACCCCTCACACTTATTCCTAACATGCCTCACCCTAACACCCCTTACACTTATCCTTAACACCCCTCAACCTAACCCTAACACCCCTCACACTTATCCCTAACACCCCTCACCCTAACCCTAACACCCCTCACACTTATCCCTAACACCCCTCACCCTTACCCTAACACCCCTCACACTTATCCCTAACACCCCTCACCCTAACACCTAACCCTAACACCCCTCACACTTATCCCTAACACCCCTCACCCTAACCCTAACACCCCTCACACTTATCCCTAACACCCCTCACCCTTACCCTAACACCCCTCACACTTATCCCTAACACCCCTCACCCTAACCCCTAACCCTAACACCCCTCACACTTATCCCTAACACCCCTTACCCTAACCCTAACACCCCTTACACTTATCCCTAACACCCCTCACCCTTACCCTAACACCCCTCACACTTATCCCTAACACCCCTCACCCTAACACCTAACCCTAACACCCCTCACACGTATCCCTAACACCCCTCACCCTAACACCTAACCCCCTCACCCTTATCCCTAACACCCCTTACCCTAACCCTAACACCCCTTACACTTATCCCTAACACCCCTCACCCTAACACCTAACCCTAACACCCCTCACACTTATCCCCAACACCCCTCACCCTAACCCTAACACCCCTCACACTTATCCCTAACACCCCTCACCCTAACACCTAACCCTAACACCCCTCACACTTATCTATAACACCCATCAACCTAACACCTAACCCTAACATTCTCACACTTATCCCTAAGACCTAACACCCCTCACACTTATTCCTAACATGCCTCACCCTAACACCCCTTACACTTATCCCTAACACCCCTCACCCTAACCCTAACACCCCTCACACTTAGCCCTAACACCCCTCACCCTAACATCTGACCCCCTCACCCTAACCCTAACACCCCTCACACTTATCCCTAACACCCCTCACCCTAACACCTAACCCTAACACCCCTCACACTTATCCATAACACCCATCAACCTAACACCTAACCCTAACATTCTCACACTTATCCCTAAGACCTAACACCCCTCACACTTATTTCTAACATGCCTCACCCTAACACCCCTTACACTTATCCCTAACACCCCTCACCCTAACACCCCTCACACTTAGCCCTAACACCCCTCACCCTAACACCTAACCCCCTCACCCTTATCCCTAACACCCCTTACCCTAAAACCCCTCACACTTATCCCTGTGTCTCTTCCCCCCCTAATCATCAAGGGAGGGGGGAGGATGATGAGGGAGGGGGAAAGAGACACAGGGGAGGATGATGAGGGAGCGGGGAAGAGACACAGGGGAAGATGATGAGGGAGGGGGAAAAGAGACACAGGGGAGGATGATGAGGGAGGGGGGAAAGAGACACAGGAGAGGATGATGATGGAGGGGGGAAGAGACACAGGGGAGGATGATGAGGGAGGGGGTAAAGAGATACAGGGGAGGATGATGAGGGAGGTGGGAGGATGATGAGGGAGGGGGGATGAGACACAAGGGAGGATGATGAGGAAGGGGGGAAAGAGACACAGGGGAGGATGATGAGGGAGGGGCTAAAGAGATACAGGGGAGGATGATGATGGAGGGGGATGTTAGGTTATTTATGCCCTTTATGGATTAAAACCAGACTCTGCATCAACTATGTAATTTTCCATGGGAGTTTTGACATGGATCCCCCTCCGGCATGCCACAGTCCAGGTGTTAGTCCCCTTAAAACAACTTTTCCATCACTATTGTGGCCAGAAAGAGTCCCTGTGGGTTTTAAAATCCACCTGCCCATTGAAGTCTATGGCGGTTCGCTGGGTTCGCCGGTTTGCGAACATTTGCGGCGGTTCGCGTTTAGCGGTTCGCGAACCGAAAATTTTATTTTCGCGACATCACTATTGAGGGCTGCTACATTATGTTATAAAATAAATAACCAAGGTCCTTTTTCAGATGATGAGGTTCTACTAGAGTTAACAAAGATAAAAGTGAAGTCAGTGGGCCCAGACAATGTAAATACAAAGGTATTGAAGGAGCTTAGATTGGTACTTGTCTCACTGTTAGCTAAACTAATCTTTTTAATGAATCATTATCATTGGGAGCAGTCCCAGGTGACTGGAGAATTGCTAATGTACATCCATTACACAAGGGAAGACTCAAGTAACTACAGGCCGGTAAGCTTGACATCAGTAGGGCGCAAACCAAATAGAAACACTTTTGAAAGAAAGAATTATTAAATATCTAAAAACTAATACTTTACAATATCATATTCAGCATTGGCTTTACTACTGGGTGACAATGTCAGACTAATCTAGTTGACTTTTGTGATCTTCTAGCTACAGTTATAGACAGGAGAAGTAGATGAAGTTTATCTGGATTTTAGTAAACCATTTGACACAATATAAACTAATTTGTAAATGTCATAGTCTGTCACTAGATTTAAATGTAGTCCTGTGGAAGGATAGATATCAAAAAGTCATAGATAATGCAATACAGTCAGAGGAAGGGATGGTTACCAGTGTAGTGCCACATGGCTCAGTGCTGGGGCCTGTTTTATTACTTATATTACTAGTGGGCATCAAGGGAAATTTACCTTTTTGGAGGTGGACATTCCAGGAGGCATAAGTTAAATACATAATAATGTACTAAAACCAGAGCATTTGTCAATTATGTGGGATTTAAAATTCAACACTAAAAAATGCTAAATTCCTTCGTTGAAACAATTCAAAGAAGGGTGACTAAAATGGAGCATGGTCTCAAAGACAAAACCTATAATGATCTGAATATGTATAGGACAGAAGATGGAAGTGTCTTCAAGGAAAGAGGAATGCAAGAGCAAGAGGTCATTATTAGATGTTGGAAGGTAGAAGATTTATGGGTAATATCCAAAAGAACTACTATTATTGGTCTGAAGTCTTTCTAAACAAGATTTAAGATTTAGAACATGCGTCACATTTCTTGAATAGCATATAAAGTATTTATGTGCTATAGGAGTTATTCTGTTCAAAAGGCCCCTCTACTATGCATTGGACCAGGGCTGCCACCAAATGGGCTAGACTCCTTTGTCTATTTGCCTACAGAAATGTATGGACCCAATATACATCTAACAGCCAGCCCCATCCAAAACAAAAACATATACATTATGACCATCTTTAGCATAACCAACTTCAACATGCACATAACTATACTTAACATGCAGGTAACCAACCTCAACATGTTTGCACAATAATTCTAGAGCCTTCAAGGCCTTCTTCTTGAGTGGACCCCCGAAACACGTACAGAGGGACGCACTTGATGGCAGCCCTAGTCCAAGGGCTAATGCATAGTAGAGGGGCCTTTTGAGTTACCATTTTTGATTATGGGGAAAACTCAAAAACGAAGAAGTAAAAGCCCGTAATAATCTTGGTTGTAAAATATTGTTTAGGAAATTATATCAACAGGAGAAATAAGAGGTAAAACATTACTGATCACTAGATAGACCTGTCCAACAGTACTGAGTCCAGTTCGGCACAGAGTAACTCCTATAGCACATAAATACTTCATATGCTATTCAAGAAAAGTGACGGAAATTATGCATGTTCTAAATCTTAAATCTTATTTGGAAAGACTTCAGACCAATAACATTTATAGAGGAGCGAGGAATAAAGGAGGATATCAGAGAAAGAAGTCTAGTAATAGTTTGTTTTATGTAAGGTTGTCTGTGTGTGTTAGTTACAACATTTCTCCTCATCCTAGGGATGACGTGCCAGGCCAGAAGCTCCTATCTCACAGACGAGGTGATGTGGGGACATCGCTTCATGTCTGTACTAAGCCTGGAAGATGGCTTCTACGAAGTGGACTACAACACTTTTCATCAAACGTTTGAGGTCCCCACCCCTACTTGCAGTGCTAGGGAAATGGCTGAGGCCGTGGCACGGATGGACGCTCATCTCTACTGGTCCATCCCAAGCCAACTAGATGAGAAGGTGGAAGAGGGAACTGAAAAGGAGGACGTGGACAAGGAGAGAAACGGGAGCTTGAACAGCCCTGACAGTGAGCAGGTGGTTGTGGAGTGAGTGTATAAAGTGATCCAATTAATAAAGAGATATTTTCATGCGTGCTGTGTAACTGCCTGTTCTAAGTTTGAGGTCGACTAAAGACCTACAAGAACATTGACCAGTATAGTTCCTCCACCACAGATATCTTCAAGGCAAACTTGGCTCAAACATATATAATCATATATTAAAAGGTGGTCTTGAAGCTTCTTAAATGATATTAAAAACTTTTTGTGCAAAGCAAATATCATATAGGAAAAGCCATTTAGTTGGTGAAACTTGTAGAACCATAGCGGCTACCAACACTCACATGGCAAAGCCACCTCGCTTGGCAGCACACGGGGAACTGCAGCTACCAATTACCAACTGGATGGACAAAGTATTACCTTAGGACTGTGATGACTTGTTTTAATATTATCTGAGAAATTTCAAGACTAATCCAAGCAACAGCACCTTTTAATATATGTTTCTACATATTTGAATACTAAGTGACTTAAATACGTGCAATTAATTTGTACCTCACTTCTACTTAGCTCAGTGTTAGCTGTCTACTGTCTAGTTGGGTGATATAAGTGTATAATGAGAGAAATGGAGCACAATAAGTAATGAAGACGGGTTATTGAGGGGCAAAAATTATATTGGGTGCAGAGAGTGGGATAGCAAAGTATAAAATGAAAGAGGGAGATGGGATAGAAGATACAACAATGTCACCGGAGCTTCAAGGGAGTAACAGTAGGACCTAACTGTGTCTTCTACAGGTAGCTTAAGGCAGGTACGTTTACAGATAGACAAAGGAACGGTTTAGTTTATAGGTTTAACCCAAATAAATAAGAAGGATTCGGCCTTCTCTAAGTCGTTTATCAAACCCATAAAGGCTTTATATAAGCAACAAATAGTGAGAAGATTCCATCAAGAATGGAATGAAATACAACAATGTATCATAAAGACGGTAACATGACTTTTGGGTGAAGGAGCCCTGCGCGATGCCATGTGCGCACATCCACCCTCTATGTTGCTCTGTCAACCTCTAACTTTTCCCCTTTGCCCACCCTCTAACTCCAGGTCTCTCTCCCACTGTGCCCACCCTCTATCCCCAGGTCTCTCTCCCCCTGTGCCCACCCTCTAACCCCAGGTCTCTCTCCCCCTGTACCCACCCTCTAACCCCAGGTCTCTCTCCCACTGTACCCACCCTCTAACCCCAGGTCCCTCTCCCACTGTGCCCACCCGCTAACCCCAGGTCTCTCTCCTGCTGTGCCCACCCTCTATCCCCAGGTCTCTCTCCCTCTGTGCCCACCCTCTATCCACAGGTCCCTCTCCCGCTGTGCACACCCTCTAACCCCAGGTCTCTCTCCCCCCCTGTGTCCACCCTCTAACCCCAGGTCTCTCTCCCCCTGTGTCCACCCTCTAACCCCAGGTCTCTCTCCCCCTGTGCCCACCTTCAAACTCCAGGTCTCTCTCCCACTGTGCCCACCCTCTAACCCCAGGTCTCTCTCCCGCTGGGCCCACCCTCTAACCCCAGGTCTCTCTCCCCCTGTGCCCACCCTCTAACCCCAGGTCTCTCTCCACTGTGCCCACCTTCTAACTCCAGGTCTCTCTCCCCCTGTGCCCACCTTCAAACTCCAGGTCTCTCTCCCACTGTGCCCACCCTCTAACCCCAGGTCTCTCTCCCCTGTGCCCACACTCTAACCCCAGGTCTCTCTCCCCCTGTGCCCACCCTCTAACCCCAGGTCTCTCTCCCCCTGTGCCCACCTTCTAACTCCAGGTCTCTCTCCCACTGTGCCCACCCTCTAACCCCAGGTCTCTCTCCCGCTGGGCCCACCCTCTAACCCCAGGTCTCTCTCCCCCTGTGCCCACCCTCTAAACCCCAGGTCTCTCTCCCCCTGTGTCCACCCTCTAACCCCAGGTCTCTCTCCCCCTGTGCCCACCCTCTAACCCCAGGTCTCTCTCCCCCTGTGCCCACCTTCTAACTCCAGGTCTCTCTCCCACTGTGCCCACCCTCTAACCCCAGGTCTCTCTCCCGCTGGGCCCACCCTCTAACCCCAGGTCTCTCTCCCCTGTGCCCACACTCTAACCCCAGGTCTCTCTCCCCCTGTGCCCACCCTCTAACCCCAGGTCTCTCTCCCCCTGTGCCCACCTTCTAACTCCAGGTCTCTCTCCCACTGTGCCCACCCTCTAACCCCAGGTCTCTCTCCCGCTGGGCCCACCCTCTAACCCCAGGTCTCTCTCCCCCTGTGCCCACCCTCTAAACCCCAGGTCTCTCTCCCCCTGTGTCCACCCTCTAACCCCAGGTCTCTCTCCCCCTGTGCCCACCTTCTAACCCCAGGTCTCTCTCCCCCTGTGCCCACCTTCTAACTCCAGGTCTCTCTCCCACTGTGCCCACCCTCTAACCCCAGGTCTCTCTCCCCCTGTGCCCACCCTCTAACCCCAGGTCTCTCTCCCCTGTGCCCACCCTCTATCCCCAGGTCTCTCTCCCGCTGTGCCCACACTCTAACCCCAGGTCTCTCTCCCCCTGTGCCCACCTTCTAACTCCAGGTCTCTCTCCCACTGTGCCCACCCTCTAACCCCAGGTCTCTCTCCCACTGGGCCCACCCTCTAACCCCAGGTCTCTCTCCCCCTGTGCCCACCCTCTAAACCCCAGGTCTCTCTCCCCCTGTGTCCACCCTCTAACCCCAGGTCTCTCTCCCCCTGTGCCCACCTTCTAACCCCAGGTCTCTCTCCCCCTGTGCCCACCTTCTAACTCCAGGTCTCTCTCCCGCTGTGCCCACCCTCTAACCCCAGGTCTCTCTCCCCTGTGCCCACCCACTATCCCCAGGTCTCTCTCCCCTGTGCCCACCCTCTAACCCCAGGTCTCTCTCCCCCTGTGCCCACCCTCTAACCCCAGGTCTCTCTCCCCTGTGCCCACCCTCTAACCCCAGGTCTCTCTCCCCTGTGCCCACCCTCTAACCCCAGGTCCCTCTCCCCCTGTGCCCACCCTCTAACCCCAGTCTGCCGCGCTGGTGTGTACTTGGAGGCGACCTATGGAGCAGAGCAAGTGGTGCTTGGCCCAAGCTATGTTGCCCCAGGTTAATAACAACCCCACCTGTTCGCCTCTTTCTCCTTTTCAGATTACAACTGTGAAATCAAAGCAGTCTCAGTTTTCTTTATTTCTTCTGCATTCTCTGCAATCCAAAACACACCGTCTATTCTAAAACAAAAATAATGTGGACGTCAAAGATAAATATAGGGCAGGTTTCATAAATTCACATCTTTCGGGGCTCCAGTATATAAATACAAAGAATGTCCACATATTACACAACAAAAACAATAGCTCAAACTAATATTAATATTGAACATTTTCGTAATTATCAAACATCCTCTTTTGATAAGGCCGTCTTTAGATATCTTACATTTGACGTGGATTGACTGATTGAAGGTCCCAGATATGAACCAACCAAGAAGAAGGTTGTAGACATGAAAAGTTGCCATCTTCTGGATAGTGCTGGTAATACACATAAAGTACCTTACATTGCTCATCATGGACACATCAAGTCTAAGAAAACTTCATAGTCTTAGAAGATTCTGCTTGGGTCATTGGGACTTTCATTATTGATTGATTGTTGGCCTGTTGCCCTAGGGGGTGGGAGTTATCCTACTTAGCTCACAGGTGTCCATTCTTCATAGGAACAAAAGTAAGTTTCTAAAGCCATTACAATATACTTGAATATATTGGTTAACAATGAAAAGTTTTTATTGGACCATCATGGTTCATCACAATTACATTACAATATAAGTGCATTTACATAATGACATGTGTCATTAAAAATATAAACACAAAGGGCCACATTCAATTGCAAGTCCGCAACTTGGACGCTGTAGGCCATATGTCGGTGGGTGTGTCGTGGGCTCCCGTTCGTCTCTGATTGCGATGCTATTCAATTGCTCAAGCACGCAAGTTACTGGCCCATAAACCATGCACTGGCTCGTAGCAGTTCAAGGCGGAACATGATCAATTCAGTAAGCCCGTAACCTCCCATTTTGAATCAGCCAATAGAAAATTAGACTGTCATTATTATGGCAATAAAACATGGAGGTTACATGTCAATTAATTAGGTTCGGGGGTCCGATATACGATCAGTCTCGCAATCCGACAATGTACAAAATAATAAAAGTGAATGCCAATACTGTTCTAGTCCATATGGGTGGCCTGATATGTTTTAAACCCCAAAATGACACATAAATATAATTTTAATTCCCTGACGATTTGCGGCCTTGAGACTGTTGTGCAATTAATTATAATGTCCGTCATCGCTTTCCCTGTTATTTACACTGCAGTAGTGATTTTTTATTTGCATTTACAGTGCTACAAATAGGTGTTTAACCCCCTTGCGGGTCCTCTCTAGCACTCGTTGGATTTTCGCCTTCATTTGCCATTTACGGGGGTGAAAACATTTGTGTGTTGGGGAAATTGAGCAATTGAATAGAGATTTGCGATTTTAGCCTTGCGAAAGAGAGAGATCACCACCGGAAGCCGATTGGAGCCTGCAAAAAGACGCCAATTACATAGCAAATTCGCTTGTGACCTCACTTACGGGCATCCGGATACCTCCTATCTGGAAGGCTTAACAATTATTACAGCCACAAATATAACTGAAGACCCTAACATAATTAAGGGCAAAAATAATGCCTAGATAATTTGAACTTTATAATGTAACTAGGAAATTGCCCGTCAAAAATGACAGGATTAAAATTGTAAGGCTGCCAATGCTGTTTGCCACACAGTGTGAGGCTATTGGTCCACTGAGCACTTTCGGCGCTGAGCGCCTTCGGCACATCGTGTGGCTGGCAATGAGCACCCTTGGCGCTCATTACGAGCCTCTCCCCCTGTGTACTTCAAGTTTCCTGCTTTGCACTGATCACTTTCGGCGCTCATCGCGAGCTCCACACTGAGTGCCTTTGGCCTTCGGCACTCATTGCAAGCCTTTCCTCTCGCCTGCGCTCATTGCAAGCCTCTTGGTGCTCATTGTGAGCACTGCGATGAGTGCCTTCATCGCTCATTGCGTGTCTCGCAATGAGGACTTTGGCGCTCATTTCAAGACTTTTCTCTCGCCTACTGTACGGGCCGCTCGTTACCTGCAAGTTTAGAGCTTGGGAATGCCATGTGTCTCTTTCCAGCATCCCCCCCCCCTGTCCCTTCCCTGTGTGTTTCTCCTCTGTGTGTCTGCTGAGTGTTTGCGTGGCGCGCAGTGACTGCCGTTGGTTTTATTTTCAAAGTCCCGCGTGCCTGGCGTTGTTGTTGCAAGTGCTAGTGTTAGGTGGGGTGCATTTTGGCGTTGCTTGGCGTTGTTCGTGTAAGTGTTACTGTCTTCAGCGTGGTGTATTTTGTACGTTTTGCGAGCCTGGCGTTGCTGAGCCTTGTTTTCATGCTGTTTCTGAAATTTTGCGTTTTTCGTACGCCATTTTTTTCCTCGCTTAGACGAAATACGCCAAATATGGGTGTATCTCACTCCCAGGCTTCCTGTGTCCCTCTCTCTGCTGTGTGTGAGAATTTTTTGTACATGTTTTTTTTTATTTGGTGGGTTTTTAGAGTTACACGCTTGCGCTGCTTCGTCTAGCTTCGCGAGGCTCGCATGTGTGACGGCGCCGCTGGCTGCAATGAGCGCCTTCATGAGAAGTCTAAGTGCTGCGCAGCTGCTTCGCGAGGCTCGCATGTGTGACGTCTCCGCTGGCTCCCCTCGCTTTCCGAGGACTGCGGTTGTGCACTTCCTTTGGCATTTGTAACACTTCCGTAATTTTTTGCATAGAGTCATTTTTCCTACAATATATGGTATCGGCGGACTTCCCCAGTCGTTTGTTGGTCTGTAATTTTCTTGACCACTTCTGCATTGTCGAGATCCATTCAGCCTAACGCTCTTCTGCAAATCGAAACAAAGGGAGGGTCATATGATATGTATATACTGTATATATATATATATATATATATATATATATATATATATATATATATATACATATGCCCCTTCTGGATCACTACCATTCATGGTGAAGGGGCTTGTGTATCTCAATGAAGCTGTGAGCTGTACCATGTAGAGTCATACAAGAGGGCAGGTCATAGCACAGAAATCACACAAATCGCGGTCCACTGGAGAAGGAACTGGCAGCCCAATTCAGTATCTTTGCAATGAAAACCTGATGGACAGGCACCACCAGACACAATATGTCCATAGGGTGACAGAGATTCGGAAACAATTGAGCCACTAAACAATATATAAATCCAACCCGGTGCTTTGCTTAAAAGCGGTTTAACACAGCGGCATATGCTTTAAGGGAGCAATGTACACAATTGCTATGTTTGGATTGAAAAAATGAGGTACATTGTATTCTCATTTGCATGTCCCCGCCTTTTAGACATGCAAATGGGCTTATTAATGTATTATTTGTTTTCTGTACCCTGTACAGCCGAGAGAAGGAGGGAGAGAGAAAGAGGGGAGTGAGGGAGAGAGAAGGGGGAGAGAGAGAAGGAGGGAGTGAGAGAAGAAGGGAGGGAAAGAGGAAGGGAGAGAAGAAGGAAGAGAGAGAACGAGAGAGGTGAAGGGAGAGCGAGTGAGGAGGAGAGAGAGAGAGAAGAAGGGAGGGAGAGATAGAAGGAAGGAGGGAGGAAGAGAGAGCACAGAGAGAGAGAGGGCGCAGAGTGAGTTAGAGAGTTCACAGAGAAAGAGGCCGCACAGAGAGAGACAGAACACACAATTTTTAATATAATATTATGCCGTCATTTATGTAAATATATATATATATATATATATATATATATATATATATATATATATATATATATATATATATATATATAACTTGTGGGATAGACAGGACTATATCAGTGTTTGCTCAGCTCTTCTCCCTTCTTATTCTAGCAGTAGCACATGTAGTTTATTTAGGTGACCACATGAAACTGGAACGACTGGTTTTAAAAACGAACTAAACAGCAGATACCACAACGCAGCAAGTCATCGGGGCACATGTTTCCTTATTTCCAACGTATAATCATCTCACAGGGATAGTGAGATAATGTGGAGCTTAAAAGGTCACTGTCACCCCAACAGCAAGTTTGTTTCTTCTTAAATAGAATTAAAAAAAACTGTTTAGACATTGTACTAGCCATTTTCTCTACAGTGAATAATTCCTGAGAGAGGCAGCACTCTTTGTGCTGCATTATATTGTTGTATACTGCTTGATATACTAATTTACAGCCTATTGTGTTCATAAGGATTGGGAGGGCGTCTAATTGCATAATGAAACCTGGGGTTGGTTTTATGTTTTCAAAAGCACTTTGGCGCTGATTAGACACATGCATAAAAAAAAAAATAGGGATTTTTTGAAGAAACGTAGTGAATTTAGTAAAGCTCATGTATTTTTTGTTGCACATACATTATTAAAAAAAAGTATGCAGTTTAAAAGTTAATAATTATTCATACTTTTGAAACTGTCAGTTTTACCCTCAAGCAGAGCTGCTTCTCTCCAACTACCTGTGCCTTTTGAGGGGGCGTGGCTAGCTCTGCCTGCGGCCTGGACTAAAAAACAAAAAAGTCAGACTAGTCTGACTTTTGTTGCTAGGATTAGACTGGGAATGCTCAGTAAAGAGGGCGGGGTTACAAGTCAAATGCGAGTTACAGTATATGTAGCTAATATCTTTATTAATATCACTACTGCACACATGTTATTATATCTTGGCTGATAAAAATATTTCTCTTTTTTTGTTTTCAATTCCTAACTGTTTAATATATGTAGTATGGCTCTCTCCACCTCCCCCCATCCTTTCCCCATTTATGGCTCAACTCTCCTCCCCCTCCTCACATACCTTCATTTTATCCAGTCTCCTAAGGTCTGTTTCACATTCCTCTCTCACTCCCCTCTTCCTGTACTATCTGTCCTTCAATCCGTGCTTCCATTTTCTTTAGTGCAAATTCACCCTGCCTAAGGCCACTACATTTGTGAGATTCTCAGGAAACTGCAATCCCTGCCTACCCCTCACCCACCCAGCCCAATTCAGATTTAATTTATAGAGCCATGGAAAACACCAGACTTCCTACTTGCAGATATATCATCTCAACACTAGAGGTCAGCCACATACTAGTCTTTCACCTCAGATCCCTCCCCTCTCCCACTAAATAAAACTCTTTCCATCTTTCACTTACTTCCTGACCCTTACTATTCCTTATCTCTTACTTCTTCACCCTACTTCTTACTTCTTGTACGGTGCTTTGGAAGAAAGTACTTTCTGCTAAGATTCTAAGGTCAAAACAGGGTCCTTAAACTTCTGAATTTGTTAAATTTGTATTTCCCTTGTTCTTATCGCCTGTACAGCGATAGGGAATATGTTGGCATGAAACAAATAAAAGATAATAAAAATATGTATTAACACATTGATTGCCGGGATCGATATAACACAAAATGTATACATGAAATAAAGTATTTTTTGGGGCAGATTTGCGGGCTTGAGAATGTTGTGCTATTAATTCTAAGACCTAACATCACTTTCCCTTTTAATATTAGTACAGTAGTGTGTTTTTTTTATTTGCATTTCAAGTGCTATGTATTGGACTTTACCCCCGTTGCGGGTTCTCTCCAGCACTCGTTGGGCTTTGGGCTCCATTTGCATGTTACGGGGCTTGCTCGCGAGTGACTTCTTTGCAATTTAATAGCATGATTGGAGTTGTAG
Source organism: Discoglossus pictus (assembly GCA_027410445.1). Classification (NCBI taxonomy): domain Eukaryota; kingdom Metazoa; phylum Chordata; class Amphibia; order Anura; family Alytidae; genus Discoglossus; species Discoglossus pictus. Next base: position 286,006,430 of record CM050168.1, read on the forward strand.
CGTTTACGGTGACAGATCAAAGGATTTATAGCTGTGAAGTTCAACTATGCTCATCCGGTAGTTTTTTTTCGGCCTTGATGAGTCTTAACCCGCAAGTCGTCTGCGGGTTGCTTTAAGAGGCAAATTTAACAGCCTTCAGTCCTGCGAGCTACGTTACGAGCTAGGATTCATAAAATCGTAGCAATTTAATAGGGCTAAATGTGTAGCCATGCAAACAACCAAAACAGTGAGTAAAATGGGATGCCTAATCAGACACCCTTTGTTTACGTTTAGTTTGGATTTAATTTTCTATTTATAAAAATATCTTTAAGATCTCTGGTCTTGCCTTTTGTAGCTTCTGTACATCGTTCTCTTTGCCAGTGTCAGTCTCCTGGTACCAATGTATGGCTGTATTTTGTCACTCACATACACAATAAGCCTTAGTGATGGGCCCATGCAATTCACAATATTCTGGATTTACCAGTTCTACAGATCCTGCCAATGAGGAGGTCTAGAGACACCAAAATATAGAACAGCACATACAGTATATATTTCTGTTATTTATACATGTACAGTCAGGTCCATAAATATTGGGACATCGACACAAATCTAACCTTTTTGGCTCTATACACCACCACAATGGATTTGAAATGAAACTAACAAGATGTGCTTTAACTGCAGACTTTCAGCTTTAAATTTGAGGGTATTTACATCCAAATCAGGTGAACGGTGTAGGAATTACAACAGTTTGTATATGTGCCTCCCACATTTTAAGGGACCAAAAGTAATGGGACAATTGGCTGCTCAGCTGTTCCATGGCCAGGTGTGTGTTATTCCCTCATTATCCCATTTACAAAGAGCAGATACAAGCTCCAGTGTTCATTTCAAGTGTGCTATTTGCATTTGTTGCGGTTAACTCTCAATATGAGATCCAAAGAGCTGTGACTATCAGTGAAGCAAGCCATCATTAGGCTGAAAAAACAAAACAAACCCATCAGAGAGACAGCAAAAACATTAGGTGTGGCCAAATCAACTGTTTGGAACATACTTAAAAAGAAAGAACACACCGGTGAGCTCAGCAACACCGGAAGACCACTGAAAACAACTGTGGTGAATGACCGAAGAATTATTTCCCTGGTGAAGAAAACAACCTTCACAACAGTTGGCCAGATCAAGAACACTCTCCAGGAAGTAGGTGTATGTGTGTCAAAGTCAACAATCAAGAGAAGACTTCACCAGAGTAAATACAGAGGGTTCACCACAAGATGTAAACCATTGGTGAGCCTCAAAAACAGGAAGGCCAGATTAGAGTTTTCCAAAAAACACCTAAAAAAGCCTTCACAGTTCTGGAACAACATCCTATGGACAGATGAGACTAAGATCAACTTGTACCAGAGTGATGGGAAGAGAAGAGTATGGAGAAGGAAAGGAACTGCTCATGATCCAAAGCATACCACCTCATCAGTGAAGCATGGTGGTGGTAGTGTCATGGCGTGGGCATGTATGGCTGTCAATGGAACTGGTTCTCTTGTATTTTTTGCAAAAGCAACCAAAGAGTTTTTTAAGGGGAAGAAGTGGAATGTTATGCAATGGCCAAGTCAATCACCTGATCTGAATCCGATTGAGCATGCATTTCACTTGCTGAAGGCAAAAATGAAGGGAAAATGCCCCAAGAACAAGCAGGAACTGAAGACAGTTGCGATAGAGGTCTGGCAGAGCATCACCAGGGATGAAACCCAGCGTCTGGTGATGTCTATGCATTCCAGACTTCAGGCTGTAATTGACTGCAAAGGATTTGCAACCAAGTATTAAAAAGTGAAAGTTTGTTTTATGACTGTTACTCTGTCCCATTACTTTTGGTCCCTTAAAAAGTGGGAGGCACATATACAAACTGTTGTAATGCCTACACCGTTCACCTGATTTGGATGTAAATACCCTCAAATTAAAGCTGAAAGTCTGCAGTTAAAGCACATCTTGTTTGTTTCATTTCAAATCCATTGTGGTGGTGTATAGAGCCAAAAAGATTAGAATTATGTCGATGTCCCAATATTTATGGACCTGACTGTATACTCTAATGTGACTATGTTTTCTTGGGAAGCCAGTGACCTACTTATTTCACAGTTTCATGTTAGCTTTTATAACCCATTCTGAATATATTCTTCAACTGTTTTATCTCTTTTGCGAAGATCGGCTTGGAGCCTGCTGATCACCACTGAAAATCTCTCCATCAAAGAGCTGTGTTCTCTCCATTGTCCCGACTGACTTTACATTGGAAGGTAGGCTTCACTGTGATTGGCCCTGTGATGGCCGATCTGGAGGCTCTACCTTCCCCTTACCTCTTCCTAAGTAGGGCTGTAGTCACATGCTATTCCTCCCACATGATCCCATTTCCAGTCCCCACTAATTCCATCACCGGAGATTTGAACAATGGACTCTACATCTTCATGACAACGTGCTTGATAGGATTATCTAGTAGTGGAAAGGAAATAGTATAAGTGAGCTAAGTACTTTAGAAGGGAACTTCAAATGTGTGGTAATAACCAGCTCACCCTGTGATAGGATTAACTCCCACAACCCCCAGAATCCCAGAGAGGCATTGCAGCGGGTGATTGAGTTGACGAAGGTAATTTAATCAGGTTTGTGTGTTGAACCAAAGTTGGAAGACATTCTCTTCTATGGAACATAATCATGGTCCTCTAACTTTTATTTAGAGGTTATAACTTCTGTTACTTTTAACCCCTGGATTCCTGTTCTGCATCCTGATGGTCATGGAATAGAAGTCACAAAGAAGCCCATCCACTCCACGGCCCACTGGAGGATTCCAGTAGCCAAGGCAGGTAAATTCCTGGAGCCAAGTTGGACCACCTCCCCTGGGCGGTGACATCTTTCCCTAGTTTTTGTTTGAATTTCATCCTCTTGAGGGAGCCCCTTTCCTGTTGTGTCACACAGACAACCCCATTTGAGGGCTTCCCTATACTTTTAAACTACACCCCAACACAGTAAGATGTTAATAAATTACACAAATTCACAGATTCTATAAGCAAACACACAGAATCAGGCTCATTGTCTGATAGGTTTTATTCCAACTTGGTGATAATTGGCTCAGTAATTATCAGTCACATTAATTATACCATATTGTTCCTTTGTTGGTTTATTGGTTATATGAAACTTCGCTAGAAGATTGCTAGTCATATGCCAACATCAAATTATATTAGTTACAGGTAGTGTGCCTTGGACTTACATTTCACAATCGACATGGCAAGGATGCCACTATAATTATTGCCCACGGGTTTAGATCCTACATATTATTGTAATTTTGCCTACTCCCCACTAGTCACAGCCCCCCATTCCTAGGCCCTATGAATAACAGCCCCCCACTGTGCATAGACGCAACTAATCACAGTCCCGTACCTAGACCCTACTAATCGCAGGCCTCATTTCTAGACCATAATAAATCACAGACCTTGGATGTAAGTGCTAAAAGTCACAACTAATGTATCAAACATGTTAAGACCATGTGTCGATGATCTACATATCACCATACACATATCTTGGTTCTTAAAAAAATAAAAATAAAAGATCGCCATATGTGTGCCCAAGTGACCTAGATTATTGGGTTACTAGACATCTACTGGCCCATGTTTTGGGCTGATAGCTATATATTTTTAGGATTATGTATGGTTAGTGTGGTTCCTTATGACAATGCTTGGGTGTTTAGGTTTTAGTATGGATATCTACGAGGAGATGGCGTGGTGTTTAAATGTGTGTACAGCTGTGTAACAAGGAATTAGTCGGGTGTTAAGCTTTGTACAATTTTGTGTTGGAAGAAAAGGCCGGGTGCTTTGTTTTCGATATGGCTGTGTAGGAGATAGCGGTTTTGGACCTAGAATATAGAGTGAAAACAAAGAGGCCATGAAGCACCAGTGGTTGATGTTCCCTAAGTAGAGACATAGGTCTATAAACATAAGCTCACAACAGCAACAATATAACAAATTATCAACACAACATAGAGAGAACAGAGGTAGTCACATTATGTAGGGACCTCCTCCCATAGAATATAGCAAAAACATATTAACCATATACAGATTCACTAAGGTGCATGCTCGAAATATGTACATGTCAATCGAAAATCCTTCATAATGTTCAGATCAGCACTAAAAAAATAAAATTACTGCTCCGTGCATGGGGCAACGACCCTGTGCCTTTAACATAAGCCAATTGTAGTGTGCTTTTAGCTAACTGCTCGGAACTTGGCACTCACATTATATATATAGAAAAAAATATATATAGATATATATATATATATATATATATATATATATATAGATATATATATATATATATATATATACGAATATACACATACATATATATATTTCCTTTCTTTTCATGGGACAACAAACTACTCTGGTTTTACCATTAGATCCCTCTAAATTTCTATAGTAAAAAACTGTATAAATTCAAAAAGAACAGCACCACAATAACACATATTATAAAAGAAACCACTGATATATAGAAACAAAGTATTTTTTTAAAATGTAAAAAGTGAAATAAATATTTACCAAAAAAAAAACGTTCAAGTCTTAAAAAAAAGGCGAACTAGTACCTTGTAATCCGCACCGACAGCCAGTTTTGAAATGCCACAATATGGCGGCTCAAGTAAAGACAGACACCAAGCAGAACATGCTAAAACACAACCCACCAAAAAACAATTAAAACAAGGAGGAGGGGGTACCACAGTGAAAATGTCAATCTAACATGGCACCTGAGTCTAGTCAGGTCAACACTTACAGGATTTGCCAAGTTTGGTCCCACCAAAGGTGAAAGAAAATAAAGAGTCTCCATCAAGGCAAAAGATCCATTAAAGACCAAGAGTTGATACTCCATGCCAAATAAGGAGCAAGAAATCTCACATCACCCATTAAAGACTAAGAGCTGCTACTCCACTGCAATAATGGAGAAGGTCAGGTAGAATCCACCCACAGGCGCTAACCATTGGGCAACTCAACCACTAATGTCCCCAGAGATCATGATATAGACATCTGCCCCCCTTTATATATAGATGAAATGGCCACAGTTCACCTCCCTGAAGCCTACAATGCCCAAAGTGCACATAGAGAGACAGCTTCAATAAAGAAACGAACAGAGATAAAGATAAAACATGAGATATAGATATAGAGAGTGTTCTTAAAAAAATAAATCAATCTTCCCTTGGTCATTTTCCTTCGGGATCAATAACCGAGTGATTCTCACCCTTTTTTCTGTGCTGTTATTTTTCTTACATTAAAAATATTCTCCCTTAAACTTTCTGAATTATTTCTCATGTGCAAACATAGTAAAAAAAATACACAAGGAGTCTTGGACTGAACATCTACAGAAAAGCTTCTCCTTCAGGTTCAAGGGCTTCAAGTCCATTCATTAAATGCCTGGAGAGGAAGTGCAATCTTCTGAAGATGGAGCCTAGTGATAACGACAACGGGTCGGGTTTCTATACAGCGGTTAATCTTCACATAGAAAAGTCTGCTCGTATAAATGGCACTATGAGGGGTTTCGAGTCCTGCAGGGAAACAAAAATATCTGGGCGTTATTTTACAAAGGGTTAAAGGGATGTGGAAGGTTTCAGGATTGCATTAGGAATATAAGATACCTATGTAACGGCCTAAAATTAGCCAAAAAATATATGCTCTCTGTAGCTCATGAATACACAGTATGGTCGTACTGGGTGTGCAGTGTTTCATACTAGCCAATCAGTGACCATCTCGCAGCAACATTCTACTTGAGACAGGTCATTGATTGGCTAATTTGAAACACTGCACCTCAGAATTTGTGGCTGCATGAGCTGCAGAGGACAGTCACAAGCAGGAACTGTTTGTATGATTTTAGGAAGGCAATAGATGCACAGATATCTTGTATTCCTAGTGAAATACAGAAACCTTCCAATTCTATTTATTTTTGGTGTTGTGTAGAACTGAAACAAAGGGTTAAGTTTTAATATGTATCGATTGGCTAAATGGATCCCCCTCCCCTGTCTGTCCAACCAAGCCTCCCCCATCCAATGCCTCCATATTAAGGTGCTCACAGAGTTTCTCAGAGCTTTCCGACCTCCCTCCACTTCACCTCTTATGAGTTCGTAGATGCCTCATGTAGCAGCAAGTGACCGTAGACAGGATGACGATACAAACAAAGAGTGCGCTGGCAACTCCTCCAATCATTGGGATCAGGAGCATGTCCTTGACTGAAAATAAAAAAAAATAAAAAAACAGACGATGATCAAAAGGAAGAAAACAAGGGTGGAAAAAAAAAAAAAGCGTGTGGTGACCATCATCTAACTACATAGTTTATCTGAAAGGAAACGCAAGACGCTGGTTTCTCATTTCACTGAATGGTCATTAGGAGACTGAAAGAGGATGGCATTGGTCCCTTTTTTCACTGCATGGTCATTTAGGGGAAAAGGAGAATGCTGGTCCATCACCTTTCTACATGGTCCTTATCTATCTGGAAGAAGAGGATGCCTCATCTCACTACATGTCGATTATGGGAGGATGCTGGATAGCCTCTATGGAAATGGAAAAGGAAGCTGGTCCCTCATCTCAATGCAAAGTCATTATGGAACTGGAGAGTAATGCTCCACCATCTCACTGCATGGTCAATATATGACTAGAAGAGGACCACACATATCCCTAATCTCTGCATGGTCAATATGAATCTGGAATAGGAGCACAAGATCCAGGGCTCTAAATTATATAATTTTTGCTCTTAAATATGCTTAAAATTATAATGTATCTCTATGAAGGGCTTCCTTCCAGACAAGTAGAAACAGACCATCTATGGCTCCTAAAAAATCTTCCTGGCTTCTAAATATTGTTTTTGTCCACCCTGATTATAGGACTCAGACAATGACATTGCTCCCTCATCTAACTCCATAGTCCTTCTCGGACTGGAAGAGGAGCACACTTCCTCATTGCATTGTATGGTTGCTATCTCAGGGTAAGAGAATGCTAGTCCCTCATGCCCTGGCTTGACACTTACCCTGAGCATATGGAAACACATTAACAGAGTTGGACCTGGCGGATGCCGCATTGTACCAGCTTTTATCAGGATACTGGACCCAGGCAGTAGCGGCACAGTGGTAACTCCCCTCATCTACCCCCTGGATGTTGAACTTGCGCAGTCGGTAACAATGTGGTGCCACCTTGTCCATACTCAGCTCTTCCTCTGACACACCGTTTCCCAGCTCTGACACTCCTTGCCGGTTCACAGACATTAACAGTCGGCCATCTCTCTCCTCTGGATCATGCCCAGATAGCTCCACCCACCAGCTGACCGCCAGATGTACGGACTGGGTGGTTTCCAGAGTCACATTGCAGAGCAAGATGGCTGTTTCTCCACCATGGAGAGCAGGGGTCTGTAGCCAGGCATTAGCGTTCACCACAACTTCTGCAATGGAAAGCAATGAGGGAGTAGTAAACATATTCCTTAAAATGCAGAGAAGAAATTCAGGTTTCCACAAACATTCAAAAATTTGAGAACTTGCCAAAAACTTTAAAAAAAATTGAGAGAAGCTTCAAACTTATAGAATAAATGGGCGTATTGAGAAGAACCAAAGTGATTTTGTGTTAATGGCAATACACAAAGCAGTATGGTCCTATATGCTTTTAAAAATTACCAGTAGCTTCACACATTTATCACATGTTCAAATTCAATGCAAGCGGTGCATCATGGGACTGGACCCACCCGGAGCAAACTGACCATTTGATCTGGGCTGAAGATATTTGTAACTTTTACATGGATCATGCCAACCCAATGGTATGCACCTAGATCATCTCACTAATAATAAAGCACAGGAGGTACAAATTAGCACACTGGATCCACACAAACAATGTTGTATATCTCCAGAGTACAGCAATGGCTAGTACAATGTAGGTCCAGATTTTTTGTTTCTTTTAACGCATTTCTTGTGCAATGGGGTATCCTTAGCATGACACAGTGGAGAATTCAAATATGGTATAACGTTAATATCTAGGTAGTAAGACCCTATATAGCACGAATGATGGGATCCAAGATTTTGACTGCATTATAAGTGTATTGGGCATGCTCAGACCCTAGGCAATATCTAGGCTGAATACATAAATCTGAGCATGCTCAGTTATTTTTGTTGGTGGCTGAAGAGTAATGATTTAAAGTGATCTTCCATTAGCAAGACATTCAGCATGCCCTTAGTGTATGGATCAGAAAGGTGGGTAAAAATTGCAAACCTCAATGCATGTTTACTGTAGGAAAATGTATGTTTTTAATAATATTCAAGTACTTGTTATTAGCTACAGTTTCAAATTATACCATATTTGGAACATCCACTGTAACACAAAGGTAAAAAAAAAAAAATGTACATTTAAACAACCTCTTCTGTACCAACCATCTGTAAAACCAGTCAGACAGGTAGAATAAGGTCCCCCATTCTGATCTCCTACCCCCCCCCCCCCCTCCAGGTCTCTCAATCTGATCTCCTACCCCCCACCAGGTCCCCATTCTGATCTCCTACACCCCCTCCCCCCAGGTCTGTAGAACACTCTTTATGCTTGTATATCATTCTTGATATATATGGTGGTAACTATACTAATCCACCTTAAGAGAACAGAGCCTGTGACAGACCAGTGGGAGGGGTGTAAAGCAGTGCTGACTCCTGCGCTGGCTGGCACTGATGCAAAACAAGTTTAGGACCTTGCTTTTTACATCAGCGCCGGAGTCAGAACTGGTCTGTCACATGCCCTGTCCTCTTGTCCTCTTAAGGTGGATTAGTACAGTTACCACCATATATATCAAGAATGATATACAAGCATGTGTACAAGAGTGTTATACATACCTGGTGTGTGTGTGTTGGTGAGGGGGTAGGAGATTAGAATAGGTGACCTGGGGGTGGGGGAGTAGCAGATCAGAAATAACTCAGCCGGCATGGACAACCCACATGGACAGCTTCAAATACATTAATGTTGTCATCAAGCACAGGGTGAGCTATGTAAGAGGAGGGCGGGAAGGGATGGGACTGTGTAAAAAGAAGGCACAGGGTAAGAGGAGAATGAGGGAGAGGGCAGAGTGGGCCCTGTAAGAAGAGGATGAGGGAGAGGGCAGAGTGGGCCCTGTAAGAGGAGGATGAGGGAGAGGGCAGAGTGGGCCCTGTAAGAGGAGGATGAGGGAGAGGGCAGAGTGGGCCCTGTAAGAGGAGGATGAGGGAGAGGGCAGAGTGGGCCCTGTAAGAGGAGGATGAGGGAGAGGGCAGAGTGGGCCCTGTAAGAGGAGGATGAGGGAGAGGGCAGAGTGGGCCCTGTAAGAGGAGGATGAGGGAGAGGGCAGAGTGGGCCCTGTAAGAGGAGGATGAGGGAGAGGGCAGAGTGGGCCCTGTAAGAGGAGGATGAGGGAGGGCAGAGAGGGCACTATAAAAGAGGATGAGGGGGTAGTCTTCTCTGTATGAGGAGGATGAGGGGGCACAGTGGGCCTTGTAAGAGGAGGATGAGGGGGCCAAATGGGGCTCTGTAAGAGCAGAATGAGGGGGCCGAGTGGGCACTAAGAGGAGGATGAAGGGCAGAGATGGTAAAATGTATTATTATTATTATGTATAAATTATATTCCAAATATATGTATTTCTAATAAGATGCCCACTAGCGAACATGATGCACTGTCAGATATAAATTATTATTTCTGTTTATTTTCAAGAAGAAATGAAGAATGCAGGAAACCAAAGTAAATGATAGGTAGTCCATGAACAACATAAGGCTACTTACCTTGAGTTCTCATGGCCACTTGCACCATCTGGGATGTTTTGCTGGCCACTTCCTGGAGCCCTTGGCCTGGGTATGATACAAACGCTTTGGCTCGGCAACTATAGGATCCCACATCTCCAGGCTGGGCTGAGTGTATCCGGAGACGGTAGGATCCAGGGGAAGGTGTCAGCTTCTCCATAGAAATATGCCTCATGCCCACATCCCCTCCAGCATAGTTCTCACCCAAAGATGCGACCCCATCAGTAGACAGAGTTGCCACCAGCTGCCCACGAGGGGTCTCAGGCAAGGTCATCAGCCATTCCACAGAGAACACCACGTCAGGAGGAGGAGGAGCAGAAGTTGACACATTGCACAAAAGCTCTACTGTGTCACCAGAATGAACATGAAGGTCCCTGGGCCCTGAGGACACCTTCAGTTGGCTCTCTAGAAAGAAAAGAAAAATGTTAACTAGAAGGGGGGAAAAGTGGGTTTACAATGCCTGGCATACATTTTCAGTGCTCTCTAGAGCCTTTTCTTTGATCTATCCCTAAAGTTTTACAAATGTTATTCTACATAACACATGCTTAATTGAGCATGTGCTAGAAGAATGAATAATATCCTATCATACAATCCCTGTCAATGGTTTCAACCATAAATGGTTTCAAATAACTTTAAGTCATGTAATGGTAACTAAATCACATGAACTATGCTAACTGTTGGAGCCATTTCTGTAACCAACACTATTAGAATTAATATTTTGTCATCCTTTTGCTAACACCCATATAGCCTCACTCATCGACTTTTTCAAATCCAGTCTCTCCCCCGTCGCCAAAGCCCCTTGGCCAGTCTCCCACGTCCCCCAAACCCATTGGCCAGTCTCCCACATCCCCAAAACCTCTTGGCCAGTCTCCCCTATCCCCAAAACCTCTTGGCCAGTCTCCCCCATCCCCAAACCTCTTGGCCAGTCTCCCCTATCCCCAAAACCTCTTGGCCAGTCTCCCCCATCCCCAAACCTCTTGGCCAATTTAACGTTCCTCAATCCCTTTCAGTATCCAATTTATTTTCCAAGTAGATCCAAATTATAGTTATTGACCCAAACACATTAAAAATCAGTCACATCCATACAACCTTCGACCCTTGACTCCACTCTCCTTATCCTGACCCCACTGCTTGTCTTCCTCAGTTTCTCTTATCCATTCATATACCCAAACAATTGTTTCCCACTCCTGCTCATTCTTTGCGTTATTGTAATTTCATGACCTTTGGATTTAGGAAAGGTTTCCAAATAGAAATATAAAGTGGGACAATTCCTTACCTATACTTTGAACAGTGACCTGGGCAAGTACAGATCTCTTCTCTGTGATTCTTTGCCAGGTGCCATCTGGATCCTGGATCCATTGTGCTGCAGTGCAGTGGTAGGTGCCAGAGTCCTGCAGGCGGGCGCGGGAGATCACCATCTTGTATGTGACATTATCAGACTTCTCCACGCGCACTTCCCCCTTTTGGTATCGCTCACTATACACCAGGCTGGATGCTGGCACTACACTGAAATCCCGCTCCACAGATATGATTTCTTGTAGGGTCTGTCGTCCGACCGGGGCGTCAGGAGCAGACACTCCAAATGAAACGGACAGGTGAGTGTGCTGCTGAGACTCCGATTGGGCTGAGCAGGTCAGGTGCAATTCATGGCCCTCACTGAGAGTGACCTGCAGAGGGGACGATGCGGACAGCCGCCCCTTAGGGATAGACTTGGCGGAGACCTGGAGACTGTCTGGAATAACTAGAAGACATGGATTAGAGACAATTAGATGGAATCTTACTTCTCAGCCCTAAAACTTATCCATCACTTCCACTCTAGATTTAACTATTATATGTTTTAATTTATCTAAACGCCCTCTCTGCACCAGTGAGCTCTGCGGGGTCACTTTAGTGGTGTGGATTTGTCAGTTTAGCTTTGTAGATCATGGAGAATGGGTTCTGAACTGCTGATGAGTCGTTGACAGGGGATACTTTTGTGAGGGGCCCTCCCAGGAAGGGGGCCCTGTTCTGGCAAGCATTTATACTATGTACGGATGTGCCCGTTAACAGGGGAATACTTATATATGTGCAATGGTATTGTTTAATCTGCTCCTATAAAATGTATATCAATGAGTGCAGCCCTTACACTGCCGAGAACCAAAAGATTGAAACAGTAGTGTCTGTGGCTCTGTTTTCGGACTCATGCGAATCCATCCTGTGCTTAAAAGCCGTGTCATAATCACATGTTGTTAAGGGGCCACGTCTAAAATGGTTTGGGATTAAAGAGTGAAAATGCATTGTGAGCTTTTGTTCATGTCTCAGCCCAGTTTCCCAGAGTGCAGTGCAAACATTATTTCTTGAGATTCTGAGCAGGAAATAAGTTTAACTTATTTTAGGCATGCACATATATACAGAAATGTACTTGTTTTTGTCATGTTGCTGAGACAAGCCGTGATTGGCTAGTACATCTAGCCACACTGAACACATGAGCTTCTGGGGGCGGAGCTTTGTAGTGACTGATTGGAGAGTTTCAGTAAAAACATGCAAATAAATACTTCTGAGGTAGTTTATTTTAATATTAAACACAATGAAGCCTCCAAGTCGCTTTAAACCAGCATAGTGGTCACATTTTTTGCTATATGGAATTTTAATCAATTAAACTTGATAACAGACAAAATGTCATTTTTTTATTTTTTTTTACTTTCATTTTTCACCTTTCTATGAAATTATTTTCTGCAGGCTTCCATTTTCTTTACAGAGACTGCTTCTGGCATTATGTCTCCTAGTAAACTAATGAGCTGTGCTTAGCATTAATACTAACGAGAGCACCAGCACATCCACTCTGCATTCAATATCTCCACCCACCACAAGAAGTTGATCATCAGAAAATAAAAATGGTAGATTCCACTGCGGCATAATTGCATATACAAAATAATACATTTAAAGCTGTATTTTTTTTTTACATGTTGCTTATTCCCAAGTAAAATTAATATAATCTAAATGTATGACCATAGTGTCCCTTTAAATGCAAATAATTAAAAAATTTGTTTTGCTTCCCGCCTTCAACTTTTTTCCTTCTTTTAAATAAAAATAGTTTATTATTCATAAAAATGTAATACAAAACTAAATTATATATAAAATAAATAATAATAATAATAATAATAATAATAATAATAATAATAATAATAATATATATATATATATATATATATATATATATATATATATATATATATATATATATATATATATATATATATATATATATAATAAAAAAGCAGAAATATAGAGAATCTCAGACTTAGAAACAGAGACATATAGGAGAAAACCACAGATACAAATACCCACAATGCCAGACACGTAAAGCAAGATAAACTCCAAGACATGGACATAGACATGGACTTCAGTTAGTGACCCCAGGGCCAGACTGACCAATCACAATACCCCAGCAAAAAAATAAAAAAAAAAAAGGCCCAGACACGGACTGGCAAAGACTCCAAAAAAATCAGACTACCCAGCTACTCCGACAATGGAGTCTCCAAGTAGAGAGACCCAAAGCTTAGAGACCCCAGGGATGAACACCCAAGGAATGGACAGTTCAGTCACAGACATGCCTGGGCAGACACCAAGAGACCCCACCTACATAGACTTTATTTAGGGACTCCGGAGCCAGACTGGTCAATTACAAACCCCCAGCAAGACAAGGCGAAGACTATCCAAGACTCAGAAAAGCCCAAGAGAGCCCCAAAGAAGTCTAAGCACTCAGAAGTCACAGGACCAGACACCAAGGAAAAAAAAATCTCAGACACGGACTGGCCAAGAGTCAAGCTCAAGAACAGACTGCCATCTACAGAGGGCAGCATTGGTATATTCATTATATACCTTACAGCACTCTTTGCATGTATAATATGTACAATATGAGCATGTGCACGGGATATGTTCTCAAGTATTACATCCTATCACATAATATAGTATAGTGGTTTTATAATGATGTAATTTCTTTAGATTATACAACAGATATCAGGGGATCCTTAGTTATTTTTGGAGCAATTGATGTACGATGTGCCATTTAATCACTATACATCATATCATATTTTTCTGCATTTAATAAAAGTCTAGTTGTTACTCACAATGGTTTACACACATTTAGCATTTATTCATTTGCAATTACACCATTAACAAGCATATCGAGGCTAGATGTGAGTTTGGCTTTTACATATATGGGTATCAAATGGATCCATTCACTTTATTTTCATAAAATCCTGATTACTAGGAGTATGCCACTTGTTTGTCTCATTTTATTCCATTTGGGATTCATATTTTTTTTATTCTGGAAGTTGTTTTGCAATTGGGCACGAGCTCTTCATTTTATCACATAGGGCAGGTCAGTGCGTATCTATCTGTGGTTGGCGTGCGCCATTCCGTAGTTGGTGTTGAGTGCGTTTTGCCTTCTCTGCCGTCCCGTGGATGGTGTCTGGGTGTCCGTGACGTGCCTTTTGCGAAGGAGCGGAAGTTTCTCATTGATTGTCAGTGGGTGCCCATGTGTGGAGAGCGGCGCTGGCGTTTCGGCTTCTTGTTCTTTCAGGCTAATGAGGTGTTATCTGTATTATTTATACCTGAACTATTAAGCTTTTGAGAAAGCGGTGTTGTAGGCGAAGAAACGGTCAATGGACCGTAAGGTCTTTATTTTTCAGTATAGTGGTATTTTAAAAATAGAGAGGTGGGGAAAGAAGCACACCTAGTGTAGATAGAAAGAGGAGTATTTACACTCACATTTGATAACCTGAAGAATATGAGGTATAGTATTCATATATGGAGTGGTCCAACGTCTGGTCCATCGAATTCTCCTAAGGGCCCTGGATACTTCTGTCACGTCTGGTATAGCTCCAAGTGAACCCTCCAAGTCGTACAAATAGCTATATGTTGTAGTGATTTTAATTTAAAGTCTAAATTTTTAAAATGCAGGATAGGCTAGCGAAGTGCACGGATAAAATATGTTCCTTGGTAGACCTTTTTAGGTCAAGTTCATACCCTATTTACACTGCCAGAGGTAAACTAGCCACGGTGGCTCAGTGTGGAAAGAGGGACAAGTATATACATCACATATATAGTTGTGAGCATACGAGCTTGCTTAAGCCGTTGCTCACGCTTGCGAGGGCCGCAGTTGCTGGCATGGAGCGCCATGCCAGCAACTGAGGCCCTCCTGGTCACTAACTGGATACTCAATCACTGTATTTACCTGAGCCCGCGGCCCCTCGCGTCGCGCTAATAAAAAACCGGAAGTGGGTGTACCAGAACTCACTGCACAAAACTTCAAGTCCCAGAATGCTCAGCAGCACAAGCAGTAGCCACTCAGCACATTAGGGGGCGAGTCTAATATATAATATAGCTGTGTATGTAAATCTGTCTCTCACTCTGCAAAAACAAATGGAAAGATAGAACTGTTTTTTTAAAGTTTATGTGTCACATTTAATGTATATATATTTAAATATTGTGGTAGGGAGGATTATCTCTGAGGACCTGGACTTTTATGTGAAATCAATATACTCTAGATGGCTTCTTATTTACATTATACAACATATATATATATATATATATATATATATATATATATATATATATACACACACATTATATATATATATATATATATATATATATATATATATACACATATATATATACACACATTATATATATATATATATATATACATATATATATACACACACACACATTATATATATATATATATATATATATATATACACATTATATATATATATATATATATATATATATATATATATATATATATATATATATATATATATATATATATATATATATATATATATATATACACACACACACATTATATACACATATATATATATATATATATATATATATATATATATATACACATTATATTTATATAATATATTTATTTATATATACACACATTATATTATATATATATTTACACATTATATATATATATATATATATATATATATATATATATATATATATATATATATATATATATCACATCACATATATAGTTGTGAGCGTACGGGCCGTTGCTCACGCTTGCGGGCTCGCGTAGCGAGGGGCGCGGGCAAGGGCCTCAGTTGCTGGGATGGAGCACAAAAGGCGCTCCATCCCAGCAACTGAGGCCCTTGCTCGCAGCGTACAGCCCGTTGCTCACGCTGAGGCCCTGCAGCCACCTCCTCCCCACAATACCCCGCCGCTGGAGAGAGGGAGCAGAACTCCATGCCCCATTACACCCATCAGACTACTTACATTCATTGGAGCATCTCAATTCACCTCCGCCATGTCTCCCCTGCCTGCACATTTTCTGAACAGCTTCGATGAATGTAAGTAGTCTGATGGGTCTGATCGGGCCCATGAAGGCCTGGCCTTGGGGGACATGAAGGCTTAGCCTGGGGGGACATGGCATCATGGGCTGGAGGCCATAAACGTCGCAACGCAAATAACACGGCACACACATTACGACACTCGCAAACACCATACCACACACGTTCACACACATTACAGCCTCGCAACACTCGGACGCAACTCGCGAACATTACAAAATTAAAAACACAATACATACACACAGCACATACATAAAAAACTTACCTACAGCAACAGGGAGCATCCAGGACCTCAAAAATGCAACTTACACCTTCGTTTCAATAAAAATAAAAGAGTTTGGACAATAAAAAATTTGATATGCGAGAGAAAAAATGGCCGCCGAACAAAACGAAAACGAGGCTACAGCACTCTCAACACGTAAAAAACACCACAACACACTCGCAAAACAACACCCGAAACTCGAAAAACACCACGAAGCACCGACGGCTAATCCGCAAACACCCATAACACAGATAACCCGCCATTTTACGCCAATGCGGAAGTACACCACTACGCTAACGGTTTCGTCTCGCGCACGCACACGCTTACACTGCACGCATTCATCCCGCTTACACAGCAGCTACACGCCACTAATGCTGCAGCAATATGAAAACAGATTGTCAGCTCTTCAACACAATGCTTCAAAATAGGTAAAGTATATTCATTTATTCATCTACTATATATTTTAGTATTACACACCAAACAGCATTAGCTACCATACGATTTGATTGCCGTCATTTTTTGACGGGCAATTCGCTAGTATATAATAACGCTAATGCGCAAGTAGGATCACTAAGTGAGCACATAGGAACAATGCTCACAGATAATATTAACCGCAAAAGGTTAAAGCAATGGTAATAATACAAGCATAAATAAAAATTAAATATAGAATAAACCGCACAAGTTATCAATCACTTGCTTCTTCAAAGTAATCTATTTTAGTGCAGTTTCTCCCGATTAGTTGGAACTGTCCAAAAGGGATATTTGTTATTCTTCTAGAATGATCACGTTGGATGCATGTAAGTAGCCATTGGTATTGGTGGGCTTGGTAAACGTTTTTGATTCTATATTGGTATTTTCTCCTACTAACATGATGTCCAGGAATGGAAACGATGCCTCGTCCAAATTCAAAGTAAATGCCAAATTCATATTATTTCTATTTACGTACTCCAGTAGATGTTCTAGGCCATCCTTGGTCTTGTTTTCCCATATAATAATAATATTGTTTATGTATCTGTGGCACTTTTTGATGTTTCCAGAGAATGGGTTGTTGTTTCAAGTATAAATATCCTCCCATAATCCCATTTATACGTTGGGGAAGCTGGGCGCAAACTTTGTGCCCATTGCCGCACCTGTCTTTTTAGGAAATATTTCCCCTCAAACATCAAATAGTTGTGTTTTAATATGAACTGTATATCTTTTACGATAAAGGACATTTGGGTGCTGTCTCTCTCGTCAAGCATCTCAAAGAAATGTTTGACTGCTGTTACTGCCAAATCTTGCGGAACAGATGTACAGTTGTGCTCAAAAGTTTGCATACCCTTGGCGAATTGGTAATATATGTACCATTTTTAAAGAAAACATGGAGTGAGCAGCAAAACACATTTCTTTTATTTCTTATGAGATTCATATTGAGCTGTAGGTTATAACAGAATGGCACAATCATAAAACAAAATGTGGCAACAAAGAAAAAATGAAATGGCCCTGATCAAAAGTTTACATACCCTTAGTTCTTAATACTGTGTATTGCCCCCTTTAGCATCAATGGCAGCCTGCAGTCTTCTGTAATTGTTGTCTATGAGGCCCCTAATTCTTGCAGGTGGTATAGCTGCCCATTCGTCTTGGCAAAATGCCTCCAGGTCATGCAAAGTCTTTGGTCGTCTTGCAGGAACCGCACATCTGAGATCTCCCCAGAGTGGCTCGATGATATTAAGGTCAGGAGACAGTGATGGCCACTCCACAACCTTCACCTTTTTCTGCTGTAACCACTGAAGGGTCAACTTGGCCTTATGCTTAGGGTCATTGTCATGCTGGAAAGTCCAAGAGCGTCCCATGAGCAGCCTTTGTGCAGAAGAATGCAAATTATCTGCCAGTATTTTCTGATAACATGCGGCATTCATCTTGCCATAAATTTTCACAAGATTCCCCCTTGCCTTTAGAGCTCACACCTGCTGCAAAAAAAAACATCAGTGAGCCACCACCATGCTTCACAGTGGGGATGGTATTCTTTTCACTATAGGCCTTGTTGACCCCTCTCCAAATATAGAGCTTATGGTTGTGACCATAAAGCTCTATTTTAGTCTTGTCACTCCAAATTACAGTGTGACAGAAGCTGTGAGGCGTGTCAAGGTGTTTTCGGGCATATTGTAATCAGGCTTTTTTGTGGCATTGGCGCAGTAAAGGCTTCTTTCTGGCAACTCGACCATGCAGCTCATTTTTGTTCAAGTATCGTCGTATTGCGCTCCCTGAAACAACCACACCGTCTTTTTCCAGAGCAGCCTGTATTTCTCCGGCGCTTACCTGTGGGTGTTTCTTTGTGTTCTGAACAATTCTTCTGGCAGTTGTGGCTAAAATCTTTCTTGGTCTACCTGACCTTGGCGCAGGTATCAAGAGATCCCCACATTTTCCACTTCTTAATAAGTGATTGAACAGTACTGACTGGAATTTTAAAGGCTTTGGATATCTTTTTATATCCTTTGATGAAGTTCCATTACCTTGTTACGCAAGTCTTTTGACAGTTCTTTTCTGCTCCCCATGGCTCAGTATCTAGCATGCTCAGTGCATCCATGTGAGAGCTAACAAACTCATTGACCATTTATACACAGGCACTAATTGCAATTTAAAATGCCACAGGTGTGGGAAATTAACCTTTAATTGCCATTTTAACCTGTGTGTGTCACCTTGTGTGTCTGTAACAAAGCCAAACATTCAAGGGTATGTAAACTTTTGATCAGGGCCATTTGGGTGATTTCTGTTATCATTATGATGTAAAAAGAGCCAAACAACTATGTGATAATAAATGGCTTCACATAATCACTACCACATATATACCGTATATACTCGAGTATAAGCCGACCCGAGTATAAGCCGAGGCACCCATTTTACCACAAAATACTGGGTAAAATGAGTGACTTGAGTATAAGCCGAGGGTGGGAAATGTGCTGCCCCCTGTGTCCCCCCTCTCTCTCCCGTGTCTCTTCCCCCCTCCCTTATCACCCTCCTCATCCTCAACCCCACTCCTCATCCTCAACCCCACTCCTCATCCTCAACCCCACTCCTCATCCTCAACCCCACTCCTCATCCTCAACCCCACTCCTCATCCTCAACCCCACTCCTCATCCTCAACCCCACTCCTCATCCTCAACCCCACTCCTCAACCCCCCATCCTCATCCTCTCTCCTCAAGCCCCCCTCCTCTACCTCCCTCCTCAACCCCCCATCCGCTCTCCTCAACCCCCAATCCTCAACCACCCTCCTCATCCTCCCTCCTCATCCTTAACCCCCATCCTCAACCTTCCTTCTCAACCCCCCATCCTCAACCCCCCATCCTCATCCTCAACCTTCCTCCTCATCCTCAACCCCCCATCCTCAACCTTCCTTCTCAACCCCCCCATCCTCAACCTTCCTTCTCAACCCCCCATCCTCAACCTCAACCCCCCATCCTCAACCCCCCCTCAACCTCCCTCCTCATCCCCCTCCTCAACCTGCCTCCTCATCCTCAACCTCCCTTCTCAACCCCCCATCCTCAACCTCAACCCCCCCTCAACCTCCCTCCTCATCCTCATCCTCAACCCCCCCGCCTCAACCTGCCTCCTCATCCTCAACCCCCCATCCTCAACCTCCCTTCTCAACCCCCCATCCTCAACCTCAACCCCCCCCCTCAACCTCCCTCCTCATCCTCAACCCCCCATCCTCAACCTTCCTTCTCAACCCCCCCATCCTCAACCTTCCTTCTCAACCCCCCATCCTCAACCTCAACCCCCCATCCTCAACCCCCCCTCAACCTCCCTCCTCATCCCCCTCCTCAACCTGCCTCCTCATCCTCAACCTCCCTTCTCAACCCCCCATCCTCAACCTCAACCCCCCCTCAACCTCCCTCCTCATCCTCATCCTCAACCCCCCCGCCTCAACCTGCCTCCTCATCCTCAACCCCCCATCCTCAACCTCCCTTCTCAACCCCCCATCCTCAACCTCAACCCCCCCCCCTCAACCTCCCTCCTCATCCTCAACCCCCATCCTCAACCCCCCATCCTCAACCTTCCTTCTCAACCCCCCCATCCTCATCCTAAACCCCCCATCCTCAACCTCAACCCCCCCATCAACCCCCTTTCCTCCACCTCCCTCCTCATCCTCAACCCCCCATCCTCAACCTTCCTTCTCAACCCCCCCATCCTCATCCTCAACCCCCCTCCTCAACCTCAACCCCCCTCAACCCCAACCCCCCTCCTCCACCTAAATATCTCCCCCACTCTCCCCTCACTTACCTGCTTGTGTTCCGGCCTCTGCTCCTTGACCTGGCGAGCATGTGACGTCACATGGACGCCGTGTCATTAGCATATAACGGGTGCACACCCGGTATATGCTAATGATGCGGCGCGCATGTGACGTCACATGTGCGCCGGCGCCGGGTCAAGGAGCGGAGGTCGGAGCACAAGCAGGTAAGTGAGGGGAGAGGGGGGAGGTATTTAGGGGGGTTTAGGTGGAGGAGGGGGGTTGAGGGGGGTTTATGCTGAGGAGGGGGGAGGGAAAGAGACATGGGGGGGGGGGGGGGGGGGGGAGAGTGACTCGAGTATAAGCCGAGGGGGCCCTCTTTTGCCTTAAAAAAAGGGCTGAAAAACTCGGCTTATACTCGAGTAGTAGTATACTCGAGTAGTATACACGGTAGTTATCATTTTTCTGGAACATTTACAATGTTGGTCACGCTTTTGCGTCCCTCATTGTGGGAGCCTTGCAAAGAGAGGTTGAGCCGTTGACGCACACACGACTTAGGCTGCAATGAGCGCCAAAGGCGCTCATTGTACTGTGAGCCTTGTATAGCGAGGCGAGCAGTTGAAGCCCATAGTTCATTCAAAACGCGTAACTACAAAAAAGCCCCCAAAAAAGGCTAAATAATTATAAAACATTTAATAACACTCACACACAGCACAGGGGGAGAGCCAGGAAGCCTAGGAGTGAAGTTGCAAACAAATTGGAGCCACGAAAAACGTAAACATTTTGGAACAGGATGACAATGAGGCTCAGCAATGCCAGGCACACAAAACTTACAAAATATACAAAGGCGAAAACAGTAACACTTACACTAACAACGCAAGGCACGTAGGACTTTTAAAAAAACAAAAACGAGGACCAAAAATTTGAAGCACTGGAACTAGTTGAGATCTGATATTTGTATGTATCCAGCTACAGAGAGCCCAAGCATGGGGGGCCCAAGAATGGACCTCCCGAGAATGGACACCCCAGAAAACAAAGAAAGCATAGGCACAGAATTATTGAGAACCAGGGCACTGGACCAGATACACCAAGTACATTGGCAGACACCCAGAAATAACATATATAGAGACCTCCCATAAAGAGACTTCAGATAGTGACCCTAGGATCAGCCTGGCCAACAGCAAAATCCCCTGGCAAAAAAAAAAAAAGTCCCAAAACACACTGCCCAAGAACAGACTACCCGGCTACAGAGACCCCAAGCATAGAGACCACCCAGGCACAGGCAAAAACACGCCAAGAGAAATAATAAAAAAACATAGAAACCAGCAGAAACTGACCTCGTACGAAGACCCAGGGCCTCATTATTCAGAGATCTTGTAGTTGTTTCTGTAATATGCGTCACCCCCCACACTAGTTATCCTTATCCCCCACCTCATTTTACAGTAGTGCTGTGCTTTCAGGAAGGGTTGCGACATGCTCTAAACTCTGTGACAGGGAGGTGCGGGGGGGCAATCAATTTCTTTTAATAAATACATTTTGTAGAAAATTACTTAAATTAGATCTGGGACTGAGTCGTGGTATTATCAGCTTCCTTGTGAGGGTCTAGGGGACACCTTAGTGTTATTATTCATGTTGGTGCTTTCCTGGGGGTGAATGGCAGCACTATTTGTCTTTAACCCTTTCACCCACACACATCACAGAATCTTAAAGGGGCAGCAGCTGATGCATGTGCCTAGCGAGCTACAGTCAAAGAGAGTCAGACCCGACTGAACAACAACAACCATCAAGACCAGTCTGATGGGGGGGATCTCTTCAGCTGAGTGACAGCTATTTCTTAATTACATTTTTAATAACTTGCAATTGAAAATATTCTTTATTTTGATGCTATAGTATTCTACCATAATTATATCCTCAGCTTTGGTCCTTTAACTATGAGGGATACATCTTCTACCCCAGATAGCCTGGTAGGGATAGTGTTAAATATCCCAGATATTGCACGGTCTGCACTGCCAGTTATTGGATTCTGATCCTTTTATCAGTTCCAGAGTGTTCCTGCAATAAATCACTAAACTTGTGTGACTAATGAAATGCAGAAACCCGAGCCAGAGAAGCACTTAGAGGGACATGGAAAAGGCCCTGCATATTTTTTTCACTAGTAGAAAGTATCAGCAAAAATATACTGTTGTAATATTTGTTGTCACATCAATAGGAATTGTCATAGAACGTTTAATATTTAAGGTTATATATCATGAAAATTGTTATTCTTGGATATATTTGCCAATAAAGAAGCACAAACTATAAAAAAAAAAAATTGCTTCTAATATTTTCTTATATTTTGTCCTTTTTTGTTGTATTGAACTATTGTTCACAGGTGCCAGACTATTAAACCCATGTGGAGTCAATCTCCTGTGTTTGTCTGCCACTCCCTATCATTGTTGTGTTGTACATACCACCCATTAATATTGTTGACTTTCCAAAAATAAATCAGTTCACTGCTGAGACATATAGAAATGGTATGCTCTCTTATTTGGTCCTGGTGGCTGCGATATTGATCCTATCTCCACCCTGCAAGTAACATGTCCTGGTCACTACCACAGGAAGGTTACGGAAAATCCTGGAAGTGCTGCTTCCTGATGGAGAGACTCTGATACAGAAGTCAGATATCAGGGTGCTGGTGCTGAGATTCCCAAGAACCGAACAGCCCTTGTGGGTAGTTAACCTGTAGTCTATAGCAGGTGGCCCACGGCAGTAATAGCCCCTACCATAGTCTATAGCAGGTGGCCCTGGGCAGTAATAGTCCCTATTACTGTCTAAAATCACACAAATAGTCCCTGTGTGGGTCTGCTAATCTTAATTAATAGTTGTTGGTAAGGCCATTACATCAGATCTTCCACTTAAAGCATCACTATAATGCCTTTAAGACATTAGTTATTTTAATTACGCATTGATCATATAGAAAATTGCAGATTTAAATTGTTTATAATAGTATTATTCAATATTAATAATTAGGTTATTAAGGGGATGTGGGGATTTTGGCTTAGAGACAGGTCTACAGGGTTTTAAGAACAATCAGATATGATAAAAGAATAAAAGGATCATCGATAGGCTGGGGACAGCAAACCCTTATTGCCAAGTGAAACCTCTAACCCAAGTCTCCAGCCATCATTGTGTTGGTGGTAAACAATAGCACTGAAAAGTAATTAAGCCCAAGTAGGATAACCCTCCCCCTTAGGCTACAGGCAGATTAGCTATCAAAGATGGAGTGCTTGCGACACAAGCACATTTGCTAACTTAAAATGGATATGGAAGGTTCCTGGATGTTACAAGGTATATAATATACCTGGGTATCTATTTACTTTGAAGTACTTTGTTTTCTGAAGAAGTGTTTATAAGCTCTACCTAAAATCAAAGAAATAGTGCCTGTATGGGTCTGCCCTCTGCTATAGACTCTATAGGGCTGGATGTGTAGTGTAGTGTCCTAGCCTATCAGAGACCACATATCAGCAGAATGTTGCTGAGGGATGGCCACTGACTGGTTAGTATGAAACACTGCACAGAAAGAACAACAGGTGCGTCTTCATGAGCTGCAGAGGACAGAACCATACAGGGACTACACAAACATGGCATAATGTGGAGGATGCTGGCAGTACCTTGCAGGATGACCTTGTCACTGTAGCTCCCTTTGTACTGAGCGTCCGTGGTGGGTGTGTAACACTCATACACGCCGCCATCGTCAGGGCGCAGCCTCTTGATGCGCAGCTCAGCGCTGTCCCCGCTAACACGGTGGATGTACACGTCCCCGCTCTTCACACGGGCGGCGAACACAGCGTAGGTGAAGGATGGGTCTTTAGTGCTGACGATGGAGATGGAGATGTCAGGAGCGGCCGGACGGTAGGTGAACCACTCGAAGTTCTGCAAGGATGGACCCTCATAGCCGGTGACATTACAGGGGATGGAGATGGAGGTGCCCTCAACACGGTATAGCGGGCCCCGGGGGACATGCACCTCTCGGGAACTGCACAGACCTAGGAGAGAGAAAAAAATGACAAACAACGTCAAATAATGGAGGGTACAGAAAGAAAGAGAATGGTCATATTACACCAAGCTTGATATCTGGATACACACACAACAAGCAGCGAGAGACACACGCAACAAGACCAGCCGTTTGCCCCGGGGGGGCAGAGATAGACAGTGGCCAGCCGTTTGCCCCAGGGGCAGAGAGACACAATGAGGCCAGCTCTTTGCCCCGGGGGGCCGACAGACACACAATGAGCCAGGGGCAGAGAGACACAGAGGCCAGCCGTTTGCCCCAGGGGCAGAGAGACACAGAGGCCAGCCGCTTGCCCCAGGGGCAGAGAGACACAATGAGGCGAAGCCGCTTGCTTCGTGGAGCAGAGAGATACAGAGGCCAGCTGCTTGCTTCGTGGGGCAGAGAGACACAGAGGCTAGCTGCTTGCTTCGTGGGGAAGAGACACAGAGGCCAGCTGTTTGCCCCGGGGCAGGGAGACACAGAGGCCAGCTGTTTGCTTCGTGGGGCAGAAAGACACAGAGGCCAGCTGTTTGCTTCGTGGGGCAGAGAGACACAGAGGCCAGCTGCTTGCTTTGTGGGGCAGAGAGACACAGAGGCCACCTGTTTGCTTCGTGGGGCAGAGAGACACAGAGGCCAGCTGCTTGCTTTGTGGGGCAGAGAGACACAGAGGCCAGCTGCTTGCTTTGTGGGGCAGAGAGACACAGAGGCCAGCTGTTTGCCCCAGGGGCAGAGAGACACAGAGGCCAGCTGTTTGCCCCAGGGGCAGAGAGACACAGAGGCCAGCTGCTTGCCCCAGGGGCAGAGAGACACAGAGGCCAGCTGCTTGCCCCAGGGGCAGAGAGACACAGAGGCCAGCTGCTTGCCCCAGGGGCAGAGAGACACAGAGGCCAGCTGCTTGCCCCAGGGGCAGAGAGACACAGAGGCCAGCTGTTTGCCCCAGGGGCAGAGAGACACAGAGGCCAGCTGTTTGCCCCAGGGGCAGAGAGACACAGAGGCCAGGTGTTTTGTAGTAGAGAGGATGCCGTTACACACCACACCTACTGATAGAGGAACCAACCCCTCCCCACCGCTGCAGGTGACACCTCGGGGACAGAGCTATGACCTCATGTTTGCTCTTCCACATTTATGGCAGCAATTACAGAAGAGTCAATGAACCAAAAAGTGATACAACCACACAGACACACCCTGACAATGTGCACACACAAACACGCACACACCGCCTGCAAATGTATAACCCATATACACACTATATAACCCGCACAGGCTATATCTCCCTCTATTATACAGATATTGGTATGACATGGAACACCCCGAGGCGGACACCCCCCGAGGCCGACACTCCGTCCATACACCCCCCGAGGCCGACACTCCGTCCATACACCCCCCGAGGCCGACGCTCCATCTATATTGTCACACAATTACTGCCTGGAGTTGCATCGCACACACACAAATTGTATTTATACAAAACTTGCGCCCTGGGAATTAGTTATACAAACAGACTGACACCCTCTTGTTCCCTATGAAGTGAACACTGAGATACATAGATAGATAGATAGATAGATAGGTAGAGGGATAGGTAGAGGGATAGGTAGAGGGATAGGTAGAGGGATAGGTAGAGGGATAGGTAGAGGGATAGGTAGAGGGATAGGTAGAGGGATAGGTAGAGGGATAGAGAGAGGGATAGATAGATAGATAAAAAGAGGGATAGATAGATAGAAATATAGATAGATAAAAAGAGGGATAGATAGATAGAAATATAGATAGATAGAGGGATAGATAGAGGGATAGATAGATAGAGTCTGACACACTCTCCTGCCCTCCAGGGCACAGTAATTTGCACAGATGGGAGCAGCACATACACATTATATAGATATTAGCACAATGGAATATGGTGGCGTATTACAAATAAAGAATGATAATACTGTATTATTATCATTAATAACATTATATATTTATATCCTTTATAATATCATAATTATTATTAATATATCATATAAAGGATTATATATGTTATAAAGGATTATATATATATACATTATATATATATATATATATATATATATATATATATATATATATATATATAATACACACATATAACATTAATATTAACAACAAAAATTAATAATAAATAATAATAATATTAGCATATATAATATAAAGTATAATTATATGTAATATATATACACCTAGTTTCCTCCAGGGTATACTAACGGTCCTGCACACATATAACACACACACATAGCACACTCCCTCCTCCAGGACACATTGCTTTGCATGCACTATTAATATAGACCACACACACTGTGCCCCTCCATCCACTCCTCACACACTGCCTGGCACTGCATTGCACTCACAGGTCACCCTCCCTGCCTCCTGGTTACACTCATTTGCACAGACACAGTGTGACACCCACACCGCCTCCATCCAGGACACAGCCTGGCACCCCTCACTCCCCCAGGACACAGCCTGGCACCCCTCACTCCCCCCAGGACACACTGATTTGCCCACCCTGGCCCTCCAATGCCACACAGTGTGACTCACCCAGCACAGCACACAGGAGCAGCAGCCAGAGCCCCCAGGACCCAGCACAGAGCTCCATACTGATCCACTGCATCAGGGACAGGCAAATGGAGGTAACTGAGGGAGGGGCGAGGAGAGAGGGGGAGGTAAGAGGAGAGTGGGAGGGAATAAGAGGGTGTGAGACAGGCAGGGAGTAAGAGGGATGGAGATAGAGAGGGCAACAAGGGAGAGGGATGGAGATAGAGAGGGGCAACAAGGGAGAGGGATGGAGAAAGAGAGGGGCAACAAGGGAGATGGATGAAGATATAGAGGGGCAACAAAGGGAGAGGGATGGAGATAGAGAGGGGCAACAAGGGAGAGGGATGGAGATAGAGACGGGCAAAAAGGGAGAGGGATGGAGATAAAGAGGGTCAACAAGGGAGAGTGATGAAGATAGAGAGGGGCAACAAGGGAGAGGGATGGAGATAGAGAGGGGCAACAAGGGAGAGGGATGGAGATAGAGAGGGGCAACAAGGGAGAGGGGTTGGAGAAAGAGAGGGGCAAAAAGGGAGAGGGATGGAGATAGAGAGGGGCAACAAGGGAGAGGGATGGAGATAAAGAGGGGCAACAAGGGAGAGTGATGAAGATAGAGAGGGGCAACAAAGGGAGAGGGATGGAGATAGAGAGGGGCAACAAGGGAGAGGGATGAAGATAGAGAGGGGCAACAAAGGGAGAGGGATGGAGATAGAGAGGGGCAACAAGGGAGAGGGGTGGAGAAAGAGAGGGGCAACAAAGGGAGAGGGATGGAGATAGAGAGGGGCAACAAGGGAGAGGGATGGAGATAGAGAGGGGCAACAAGGGAGAGGGATGGAGATAAAGAGGGTCAACAAGGGAGAGTGATGAAGATAGAGAGGGGCAACAAGGGAGAGGGATGGAGATAAAGAGGGTCAACAAGGGAGAGTGATGAAGATAGAGAGGGGCAACAAGGGAGAGGGATGGAGATAGAGAGGGGCAAAGAGTAAGAGGGATGGAGATAGAGAGGGGCAACGAGGGAGAGGGATGGAGATAGAGAGGGGCAAAGAGTAAGAGGGATGGAGATAGAGAGGGGCAACAAGGGTGAGGGATGGAGATATAGAGGGGCAACAAGGGAGAGGGATGGAGATAGAGAGGGGCAACAAGGGAGAGGGATGGAGATAGAGAGGGGCAAAGAATAAGAGGGATGGATTTAGAGAGGGGCAACAAGGTAGAGGGATGGAGATAGAGAGGGGCAACAAAGGGAGAGGGATGGAGATAGAGAGGGGCAACAAGGGAGAGGGATGGAGATAGAGAGGGGCAACAAGGGAGAGGGATGGAGATAAAGAGGGTCAACAAGGGAGAGTGATGAAGATAGAGAGGGGCAACAAGGGAGAGGGATGGAGATAGAGAGGGGCAAAGAGTAAGAGGGATGGAGATAGAGAGGGGCAACGAGGGAGAGGGATGGAGAAAGAGTAAGAGGGATGGAGATAGAGAGGGGCAACAAGGGAGAGGGATGGAGATATAGAGGGGCAACAAGGGAGAGGGATGGAGATAGAGAGGGGCAACAAGGGAGAGGGATGGAGAAAGAGAGGGGCAACAAGGGAGACGGATGGAGATAGAGAGGGTCAACAAGGGAGAGGGATGGAGATATAGAGGGGCAACAAGGGAGAGGGATGGAGATAGAGAGGGGCAACAAGGGAGAGGGATGGAGTGAGGGGCAACAAGGGAGACGGATGGAGATAGAGAGGGGAAACAAGGGAGATGGATGGAGATAGAGAGGGGTGGAGATAGAGAGGGGCAACAAGGGAGAGGAATGGATATAGAGAGGGGCAACAAGGGAGAGGGATGGAGATAGAGAGGGGCAACAAGGGAGAGGGATGAAGATAGAGAGGGGCAACAAGGGAGAGGGATGAAGATAGAGAGGGGCAACAAGGGAGAGGGATGGAGATAGAGAGGGGCAGATTGTGAGATGGAGGGAAGAGAAGAGATTTAACTAGGGCTGGTTACTCTCAGATAGGTATAACTAAGGGTGGTTACTCTCAGATAGGTATAACTAAGGGTTCTTACTCTCACATAGGTATAACTAAGGGTTCTTACTCTCAGATAGGCATAACTAAGGGGGCTTATTCTCAGATAGGTATAACTAAGGGTTCTTACTCTCAGATAGGTATAACTAAGGGTTCTTACTCTCAGATAGGTATAACTAAGGGTGCTTACTCTCAGATAGATATAACTAAGGGTGGTTACTCTCAGATAGGTATAACTAAGGGTGCTTACTCTCAGATAGGTATAACTAAGGGTTCTTACTCTCAGATAGGCATAACTAAGGGTTCTTACTCTCAGATAGGCATAACTAAGGGTTCTTACTCTCAGATAGGTATAACTAAGGGTTCTTACTCTCACATAGGTATAACTAAGGGTTCTTACTCTCAGATAGGTATAACTAAGGGTTCTTACTCTCAGATAGGTATAACTAAGGGTGCTTACTCTCAGATAGATATAACTAAGGGTGGTTACTCTCAGATAGGTATAACTAAGGGTGCTTACTCTCAGATAGATATAACTAAGGGTGCTTACTCTCAGATAGGTATAACTAAGGGTGGTTACTCTCAGATAGGTATAACTAAGGGTTCTTACTCTCAGATAGGTATAACTAAGGGTTCTTACTCTCAGATAGGTATAACTAAGGGTGCTTATTCTCAGATAGGTATAACTAAGGGTGCTTATTCTCAGATAGGTATAACTAAGGGTGCTTATTCTCAGATAGGTATAACTAAGGGTGCTTACTCTCAGATAGGTATAACTAAGGGGGCTTATTCTCAGATAGGTATAACTAAGGGGGCTTATTCTCAGATAGGTATAACTAAGGGTGCTTACTCTCAGATAGGTATAACTAAGGGTTCTTACTCTCAGATAGGTATAACTAAGGGTGGTTACTCTCAGATAGGTATAACTAAGGGTGCTTACTCTCAGATAGGTATAACTAAGGGTGCTTACTCTCAGATAGGTATAACTAAGGGTGGTTACTCTCAGATAGGTATAACTAAGGGTGCTTACTCTCAGATAGGTATAACTAAGGGTTCTTACTCTCAGATAGGTATAACTAAGGGTTCTTACTCTCAGATAGGTATAACTAAGGGTGGTTACTCTCAGATAGGTATAACTAAGGGTGCTTACTCTCAGATAGGTATAACTAAGGGTTCTTACTCTCAGATAGGTATAACTAAGGGTGCTTACTCTCAGATAGGTATAACTAAGGGTGCTTACTCTCAGATAGGCATAACTAAGGGTGCTTACTCTCAGATAGGCATAACTAAGGGTGGTTACTCTCAGATAGGTATAACTAAGGGTTCTTACTCAGATAGGTATAACTAAGGGTGCTTATTCTCAGATAGGTATAACTAAGGGTGCTTACTCTCAGATAGGTATAACTAAGGGTGCTTACTCTCAGATAGGTATAACTAAGGGTGCTTACTCTCAGATAGGCATAACTAAGGGTGCTTACTCTCAGATAGGTATAACTAAGGGTGCTTACTCTCAGATAGGTATAACTAAGGGTGCTTACTCTCAGATAGGCATAACTAAGGGTGGTTACTCTCAGATAGGTATAACTAAGGGTTCTTACTCAGATAGGTATAACTAAGGGTGCTTATTCTCAGATAGGTATAACTAAGGGTGCTTACTCTCAGATGGGTATAACTAAGGGTTCTTACTCTCAGATAGGTATAACTAAGGGTGCTTACTCTCAGATAGGTATAACTAAGGGTTCTTACTCTCAGATAGGCATAACTAAGGGTGCTTACTCTCAGATAGGTATAACTAAGGGTTCTTACTCTCAGATAGGCATAACTAAGGGTGCTTATTCTCAGATAGGCATAACTAAGGGTGCTTACTCTCAGATAGGTATAACTAAGGGTGCTTACTCTCAGATAGGTATAACTAAGGGTGCTTATTCTCAGATAGGTATAACTAAGGGTGCTTATTCTCAGATAGGTATAACTAAGGGTTCTTACTCTCAGATAGGTATAACTAAGGGTTCTTACTCTCAGATAGGTATAACTAAGGGTGCTTACTCTCAGATAGGTATAACTAAGGGTTCTTACTCTCAGATAGGTATAACTAAGGGTGCTTACTCTCAGATAGGTATAACTAAGGGTGCTTACTCTCAGATAGGTATAACTAAGGGTGCTTACTCTCAGATAGGTATAACTAAGGGTGCTTACTCTCAGATAGGTATAACTAAGGGTGCTTACTCTCAGATAGGTATAACTAAGGGTGCTTACTCTCAGATAGGTATAACTAAGGGTGCTTACTCTCAGATAGGTATAACTAAGGGTTCTTACTCTCAGATAGGTATAACTAAGGGTGCTTACTCTCAGATAGGTATAACTAAGGGTGCTTACTCTCAGATAGGTATAAATAAGGGTGCTTACTCTCAGATAGGTATAACTAAGGGTGCTTACTCTCAGATAGGTATAACTAAGGGTGCTTACTCTCAGATAGGTATAACTAAGGGTGCTTACTCTCAGATAGGTATAACTAAGGGTTCTTACTCTCAGATAGGTATAACTAAGGGTGGTTACTCTCAGATAGGTATAACTAAGGGTGCTTACTCTCAGATAGGTATAACTAAGGGTTCTTACTCTCAGGTAGGTATAACTAAGGGTGCTTACTCTCAGATAGGTATAACTAAGGGTGCTTACTCTCAGATAGGCATAACTAAGGGTGCTTACTCTCAGATAGGCATAACTAAGGGTGGTTACTCTCAGATAGGTATAACTAAGGGTTCTTACTCAGATAGGTATAACTAAGGGTGCTTATTCTCAGATAGGTATAACTAAGGGTGCTTACTCTCAGATAGGTATAACTAAGGGTGCTTACTCAGATAGGTATAACTAAGGGTGCTTATTCTCAGATAGGTATAACTAAAGGTGCTTACTCTCAGATAGGTATAACTAAGGGTTCTTACTCTCAGATAGGCATAACTAAGGGTGCTTACTCTCAGATAGGTATAACTAAGGGTTCTTACTCTCAGATAGGCATAACTAAGGGTGCTTATTCTCAGATAGGCATAACTAAGGGTGCTTACTCTCAGATAGGTATAACTAAGGGTGCTTATTCTCAGATAGGTATAACTAAGGGTGCTTATTCTCAGATAGGTATAACTAAGGGTTCGTACTCTCAGATAGGCATAACTAAGGGTGCTTATTCTCAGATAGGCATAACTAAGGGTGCTTACTCTCAGATAGGTATAACTAAGGGTGCTTATTCTCAGATAGGTATAACTAAGGGTGCTTATTCTCAGATAGGTATAACTAAGGGTGCTTACTCTCAGATAGGTATAACTAAGGGGGCTTATTCTCAGATAGGTATAACTAAGGGGGCTTATTCTCAGATAGGTATAACTAAGGGTGCTTACTCTCAGATAGGTATAACTAAGGGTGCTTACTCTCAGATAGGTATAAATAAGGGTGCTTACTCTCAGATAGGTATAACTAAGGGTTCTTATTCTCAGATAGGTATAACTAAGGGTTCTTACTCTCAGATAGGTATAACTAAGGGTGCTTACTCTCAGATAGGTATAACTAAGGGTGCTTACTCTCAGATAGGTATAACTAAGGGTGCTTACTCTCAGATAGGTATAACTAAGTGTTCTTATTCTCAGATAGGTATAACTAAGGGTTCTTACTCTCAGATAGGTATAACTAAGGGTGCTTACTCTCAGATAGGTATAACTAAGGGTGCTTACTCTCAGATAGGTATAACTAAGGGTGCTTACTCTCAGATAGGTATAACTAAGGGTGCTTACTCTCAGATAGGTATAAATAAGGGTGCTTACTCTCAGATAGGTATAACTAAGGGTGCTTACTCTCAGATAGGCATAAATAAGGGTGCTTACTCTCAGATAGGCATAAATAAGGGTGCTTACTCTCAGATAGGTATAACTAAGGGTGCTTACTCTCAGATAGGTATAACTAAGGGTTCTTACTCTCAGATAGGCATAAATAAGGGTGCTTACTCTCAGATAGGTATAACTAAGGGTGCTTACTCTCAGATAGGCATAAATAAGGGTGCTTACTCTCAGATAGGTATAACTAAGGGTGCTTACTCTCAGATAGGTATAACTAAGGGTGCTTACTCTCAGATAGGTATAACTAAGGGTTCTTACTCTCAGATAGGTATAACTAAGGGTTCTTACTCTCAGATAGGCATAAATAAGGGTGCTTACTCTCAGATAGGTATAACTAAGGGTTCTTACTCTCAGATAGGCATAAATAAGGGTGCTTACTCTCAGATAGGTATAACTAAGGGTGCTTACGCTCAGATAGGTATAACTAAGGGTGCTTACTCTCAGATAGGTATAACTAAGGGTGCTTACTCTCAGATAGGCATAAATAAGGGTGCTTACTCTCAGATAGGTATAACTAAGGGTGCTTACTCTCACATAGGTATAACTAAGGGTTCTTACTCTCAGATAGGCATAAATAAGGGTGCTTACTCTCAGATAGGTATAACTAAGGGTTCTTACTCTCAGATAGGCATAAATAAGGGTGCTTACTCTCAGATAGGTATAACTAAGGGTGCTTACTCTCAGATAGGTATAACTAAGGGTGCTTACTCTCAGATAGGTATAACTAAGGGTTCTTACTCTCAGATAGGCATTAATAAGGGTGCTTACTCTCAGATAGGTATAACTAAGGGTTCTTACTCTCAGATAGGTATAACTAAGGGTGCTTACTCTCAGATAGGTATAACTAAGGGTTCTTACTCTCAGATAGGCATTAATAAGGGTGCTTACTCTCAGATAGGTATAACTAAGGGTTCTTACTCTCAGATAGGTATAACTAAGGGTGCTTACTCAGATGACGTGGGCATAAGGAGGGCATGACCTGTCGCTCAAGGAGGAGAGACTTGGTGGGCCTAGAGGAGGAGCAAAAATAGATATAAGGGCCAGTTTCAGCCCAGTGACTAGTTGAGGCAGGTCAGGCCCCAGTGTCCAGCTCCTATTTTGTTTTTTGTTTCCTCCATTTTATTTGGTCCTCCTTTTGTTTGTTGACTTCCCTTAGTATTTATTGTACCCTTCTATATTGTCACTGCTCATGAAGG
The DNA here is from genome assembly GCA_027410445.1 of Discoglossus pictus. Lineage (NCBI taxonomy): Eukaryota > Metazoa > Chordata > Amphibia > Anura > Alytidae > Discoglossus > Discoglossus pictus. The sequence continues at coordinate 286,040,689 of CM050168.1, forward strand.
GCTTAATTAAGCTGCTTCAGCAGCAACCAGCAGAAAAAGGTCTGGAGTAAGTAGGGGGATAAGTTGCAGTGGATGATCCTTATAATCCCCCCATCCGCCAACCTCTAGAAGTCAACAGACTTCAAGATTCCCACAGAGATTGAGCCCAGCAACGGGACCCTCCAGGGCAGGATATAAGATCCAGAGATGCTATCCCTCCTTTGCATTCCATTGGAGGGGGTTGGTTTTAGTAGATATATGCCCTGGGCTATGGGTAGTGTGCCCCTCATTCCCATCATACTCTGAATCCTTTATCTAGACATAAAAGACATAAGAACTATAGGTCTATGTCACATTCTCGACGCAGGTACCATAGTAGACATGTCAGGCATTCCAGGTCTACTATGGGCAGTTCTTGCTTCCATCAGAGGTCTAAGGGTCACAGGTCATGGTCTAGACTTTATAGATCCCATACACGCAGCTATTACTCTAGCCGTGGGCATGGGAGATGATTTCCTTGGCATGGCAAGAGGCCAGGACTGCAGAAGCTGAAATAAGTCATGTGCATCCTTCAGTTGCCAGCCAGTCTTCACCATCTGCCAGCAGGTGGTCAGTTGGAGACCCAGGGTACGCAGCCTGCTATGCTGAGTACTTTGCAGCAGTAGAGCGATGCCTTCTGTTGCCATTATTTTAGTGGAGGGTACTCAAGCCGAGTCAGCTGCTTCCATATAAACCATAGTGATAGATCAACCTAAACAGTTGTACTACCTTCTTTTGAGGTTTCCACTGGACGGTTGCATCTTGCACACAGGTGTATGGTTCCCCCCAAAACGTACTGGACTAGTTGGTTCCATTCAGGGGGTGTGTGACAACAGGCTCTTGATACATCAAAAGGTAATGCTAGTTAGCCGGCAACTCCTAGGGTTGCTGTAACTGGAGGACATGACTATGGCACTGTTAACTTTTGCTCTACAGGGCCTTACAAAGACATTTACCCGTAGAGGTTAAAGAGAGGATTTGGAATTGTGAATTTCTTGAACTATTTTCTCTATTGTTGCTTCTTGCTATTCTGAGATCAAAGCGGATCCCAAAGTAGGTCACCCAATAGAATAGAGGAGTATTGGGAGAGGTCTTATAGAAGGCTCCCTAAATCCTTCAATTTAGGGAGCATTTACTATAATGGCAAGTGTAATGCGTAAGAATGTGTTCAGACATATTTGCGTATCTTAATGAAATTTCAGAAGCCTACCATAGTTATGGTGACATGGCAAGGTGGAGATATGATGAAGACTTTCATCAGAGTCTGTTGGTCACTCCAGCCATAATTCGGAAGGAAAAGGATGTCAATGCATGGCTGAATATTATGACTTTGATGCAGGCTAATATACCCCTCACTCTTTTCAGGGAGAGGCCGGAACTCTTAAGGGGGAAGAATTACCAAAGAAGATACGCTACTCCTTCTATGACGAACAGTGTAAGTGGGCTGCAGGATATAAGTTTAGGCACATATCCAGAAGAAAGCATACTGCAGAGAAACATCTCCATAGAAGTCCACCTGAAAGCAGTCCCCACCCACCCTTGTTTACACTTAATATATTGAGGAATACTAATTACCTGCACATGTTCAATCAGTGACATCTGATTATCACCTCTAACCACTCCCTTTAAGAATACTGCTTACATAGTGCCATTATGTTTCCTCACACCACCTTCCTTATTACAACCTCCTGCCTCTTTCTCAGACTCCCTTATACTGTCTCTACACATCATGTCTCCAATAACATAACTATCTCACCTTCCCTGCTTTCTTCTCTTCTTCTCTGCTCCCATGAACTCTTCTCCTTCCTCCAGTCACTATCTCATCCCTCCCCTAAAGCTGGAAAGTCCTATTCCCATCTCCTTTTACTCTCTCTCCTTCTTCTGATGGCTTGTGGGGATATATCCCCTAACCCAGGCCCCTCACTCATTCCCACCTGCTGTCAGCCATGCAGAGTCCCCAGGGCAGCAAATGCCCAAAACACCCATAATCTAATACCCATCACTTGTCACAAACCATCTACTTTGCCCTTCTCCTGTGCCCTCTGAAATGCAAGGTCTGTTTGCAACAAACTTACTTTCATTCATGACCTTTTCATTTCCAACTCCCTCAATCTACTGGCTATCACGGAAACCTGTCTCACTCCATCTGACTCTGTCTCCCCTGCTGCACTCTCTTATAGTGGTCTACACTTCAGCCACACTCCTAGACCTGGGAACAAACAAGGTGGAGGTGTGGGCATACTGCTATCCTCTCGCTGCACTTTTCACTGCAAACCCCCTGTTCCCTCCCTTCAATTCTCATCTTTTGAAGTCCACACTATCCGCATCTTCTCTCCCATCCCTCTGCGAGTAGCTGTGATCTATCGCCCGCCTGGATCACCCTCTCAATTTTTGGACAACTTTGCCGCCTGGCTCCCTCACTTTCTCTCCTCCAATATACCTTCACTCATTCTTGGCGATTTCAACATAGCCACTGACACCCCCACCTCCCCAACAACTGCAAAATTACTTGCACTTACCTCTTCCCTTGGCCTCTCACAATGGACAGATTCCGCAACTCACAGTGGTGGACACTCCATTGACCTTATTTTTACTAATCTCTGCACTATCTCCAACCTTGACATCTCCCCACTTCCCCTATCTGACCACCACCTGCTAATTTGCAACCTCACCTCATCTTCCGCTCACCACCCTTCTTCAAATCCTGCCATCAGAACACGCAGAAACCTGCAAGCACTCAACCCACAACAATTGTCAAATGTACTAAAACCCCTTCATAGCCCCCTCACCACCCTTGCCTGCCCTGACATCGCCACTTCACAGTACAACGCTACTCTAACCTTCACCCTTGACTCTCTTGCCCCCATAATCACAAGCAAACGCCCTCGCTCTCAACCACAACCATGGCACACCACACAAACACGCTATCTACAGAGATGCTCACGCACTGCAGAACGACCATGGAGGAAATCTCGCACTTCAGCAGACTTTCTCCACTACAAGTTTACCTTGCGCTCCTACTTGTCTGCCCTCAATCTTGCCAAACAACACTACTTCTCATCACTAATATCAAACCTGTCCTCCAACCCTAAACGTTTATTTGCTACATTTAACACCCTCCTCTGCCCACCCCCGCCTCCTGCCCCTTCCTGTCTAACTGCTGATGACTTTGCCAGCCACTTTAAAACCAAAATTGAAACTATCCGAACCAACCCTTCCCCTTCCCCTATCCCTCCTCCACTATGGATTCCTTTGACCCTGTAACCGAGGATGGAGTATCTACGTTATTATTAACCTCTCACCTTACCACATGTCCACATGATCCCATTCCTTCACAGCTAATCCCTCCCCTATCCACCGCACTTATCCCAGCTCTCACACATCTATTCAACCTCTCCCTAAACACTGGCAGGTTTCCATCCTCCTTAAAACACGCCATAATTACACCCATTCTCAAGAAGCCCTCATCTGACCCAGCTTCTGCCTCCAACTACCGCTCTATCTCACTACTTCCCCTGGCTTCTAAGCTGCTTGAGCGGCTTGTTTTCAATCGCCTCACTCAATTCATTTCTTCCAATTCCCTTCTTGACCCCTTTCAATCTGGTTTCCGTGCCCAACACTCAACAGAAACAGCCCTCACAAAAGTCACCAATGACTTGCTAACTGCCAAATCAAAGGGTCACTTCTCCATTCTAATTCTCCTGGATCTCTCTGCTGCCTTCGACACAGTTGACCACCCTCTTCTAATCCAAACTCTCTGCTCATTTGGCATCCAGGGCACAGCTCTTTCATGGTTCACATCCTATCTAAAAGATCGTACATTTAGTGTCTCCTTCTCTGGCACCTCTTCTTCACCTCTCCCTCTGTCTGTTGGCGTTCCCCAAGGTTCTGTCCTAGGCCCCCTCCTCTTCTCCATCTACACCTCCTCCCTTGGCACCCTCATAAAATCCTTTGGATTTCAGTATCATCTCTATGCAGATGATACTCAAATCTACCTCTCTGCACCCGATCTATCCCCCTCTCTTCTAGCTCATGTTTCCAACTGCCTCTCTAGTATATCCTCCTGGATGTCTACTCGTCAACTCAAACTCAACATGTCTAAGACTGAACTCCTAATCTTTCCACCCTCTACTACAGCTTCCACTCCTCAAATATCTCTCACTGTTGACAACACTATCATCACTCCCACCTCCCAGGCCCATTGTCTTGGGGATCTACTGGATCCCGCCCTCTCTTTTATTCCTCACATCCAATCGATAACAAAATCTTGCCAGTTTCACCTAAAAAACATCTCCAAAATTCGTCATTATCTTACAGAAGGCACAGCTAAAATTCTAATACACTCTCTCATCATATCTCGACTCGACTACTGCAATTCACTCCTTGCTGGCCTACCCATCTCTCGTCTGTCTCCCCTCCAATCCATAATGAACGCCTCCGCTAGACTCATCTTCAATACCAAACGATCAGTGTCTGCAGCTCCTCTCTGTCAATCACTCCACTGGCTTCCCATAGCTTCCCGAATCACATTTAAAATCTTGACCCTAACACATAAAGCCCTCAACAACAATGCACCCCCTTATATCTCTGCTCTTGTTTCAAAATACTCTCCCAAACGCCCCCTTCGTTCTGCTAACGACCTTTTTCTTTCCTCCTCTCTCATCACCTCCTCTCACTCCCGTCTTCAAGACTTTTCTCGTGCTGCCCCTACTATTTTGAACTCCTTGCCTCGCTCCATTAGATTATCTTCCTGCCCCAAAACCTTAAAAAAATTACTTAAAACACACCTATTTAAAAAATCATATCACCTTCAGCCTTTATAATTACAACTGCACACTCCACAGCTTAATAACACTACCACCCACACTCTACAGTACAACACACAGGCCCCTCCAATTGACTGAACAAATTGTTTTCACACCACCATCTTGCATTTTTCACCCTCTTGTATAACACATAAACCATTAGATTGCAAGTTTGCGAGTTTTCAATTGTGTGTCAGTGTCTTGGAAACAAGCACTATGTGCATTTGATTATATGCTCAAAGACAGGGCCCTCCATTCTTTATAAGGTGTTAAGTTTGTTTTTTGCCATGTACTAAACCCCTGTACAGCGCTACGGAATATGTTAGCGCGATATAAATAAAGACAATAATAAGTAATAATAATAAAGCAATTACAGGAATGATTAAAGTGGTCATTGCCAAAGCCACAGACTCCAGCGTGCCTAGACAAACTGCTGCTATGGTTAAGCAGTTATGGTAGAGTGGACAGGACTGCAACTCCCGCTTGACCTACTGTGGTCAGGGTTTAGGGACAATCTTCACATTCCAGCAGTCGAGGTTCAGGCCGGGGTTATTCCAAAGAATTGACATTGCCTTGTGGTTCCCTAAGGGCTAAGCTAAACAAAGAGGTTACTCTTAACCTGATGGCAGGTACGTTTTCATCCCCTCCCATTTTTGACCTAGCGGTCTCCACACTACGCTTGGTTCCTAGAAAGGAACCAGGATAACCCACCATTTATCTTTCTCAAATGAAACATCTGTCAACGAATCTATTGATAAGTATTTGACAACAGTGTCTTATGCCACCTTTCAATCTGTGGTACAAATGGCAAATTGAGCTTGTAAGAGTGCCCTTATGGCCAAAGCAGATATAGAGCCAGCTGCTGGGTTGTCATATTGATGACTCCATTTACCCATTGTGTTTACCAACGGCTTACTCTATATCTTGCTCGCGGAATGGTGTGTTGTGAATCTATCCTTTTTGTCCAATACATTATCTAAATTATTTTCTTTTTGTTGAGAAAAAGTGACTCCAGGACACTTTTTCTGAGCTAGCAAGATCCATAGGTGTACCGCTAGAAGCTGAGGTCAGAGGGCCCCTCTACCACCATGCAGTTCTTGGGGATTGCCATTGATTTGAGGGTCATGGCGTGTAGATTTCCCCCCAGCAAAGGTTAGTGAACTTAAGGAGCTGGCAAAAAGGACAACCCCCTTAGAGAATGCAGTCTAATATTCTAATTTGATTGTAGATTGTCTCTTCTGTACAGTGCTCTACTTGGCTTTCTGAGGTTCATTCCTGAAAGATGTTATTGATGCTACATCTCATTTTTCCATCCAAACCTCAAGATCAGACACTGCCAGAAGAAATGAGAGAGAGAAAAAACCTTTTTAGTGCATCTTCTGCCTTCTTCACTCACGGAAGCAGTCGAAACCAGTGACATCAATCAGGTTTCATTGATTTACAAGCTTGGAGAACACAACACAGATCATAAGAACACATGCAGTGATCTGGTCTTATATTTCACATTAGACATATAACTTTTCTACAGGGGTGTGGAAATACTTTTTTTACACATATAAAAAGGAAAATTACTAGAATTAATATGTCCATGTATAAAGCGGGTGTTTGTGAAAGAAACATAAAACTGTTATCTAGTTTTGTGACAGAGTTAGACAGGAAGTTTTGTGAGGCCTGAGTTTTTGGAAATTTTCCAGTCACCTTCATCTGCCAAGGTTTCAAGGACAGTGGCCATTACATTATTTGCAAGCCAAGCAGTAATAGTCTACAAATTTTAAAAAATGGCTTATTATATAAATCAGCATGGTTACATACCAGTAGGACAAAGTGGATGATTGATTGCTTACTACATACTATATTTTGTTCTCTACAGGGGTTAGGGGACTCATACTGTTCTATACCCGATTCAAGGAATTGAATGTTTTTGTTAAGTGAGTTTTCTTACAGGTGTCCCTTCAAGGACGGGCCATTCCTAAATCATGCTAACGGCTCCCCAAATTTAAGTTTGTAACGATTATGAGACAGTGCCGTCAGTCTGCGAGCTTGAAGCCCGATGACTGTGTGTCCAATTCCTTCTGGATTGGAGCCGCCATGGAAACTTCTGAACTTGGGCTTCCTGAGGAAGCGATAAAGAGGATTGAGAGGTGGGATTATCTGCAATTTTGATCACTGCATCCATCCTAACAGGTTGGATAATGTTTAATATGTTCATGTGCTTTTCCAGGCAGCTAGAAATTATTTTTTTGTTTTTGACCATACTTTCATTATCTGGACTCAGTAGTTGGCATCTGACAAGCAGCAGTCGGTGTAACTTGGGCTGGGTGTTTCTTCTTACAGAGTTCGGCACCTGGGCATGTGACCTCGGATGGCAGGAGGTCATTGGGAACTGTTCTAGAATATTTGGCCAATTTTGACAACCTTGTCCTTATATTACTTTACGTAGGTTTCAATGATTTGGATCTAATTCCTATGAAAATAGTATATCATGATCTGCTTTTTTAGTGACGAGTTAACCTCTAATGAAAGAGTTTAACCTCCTCTCCCCCCAGATTGGCTAGGGAGGTATTACAGGGGGTTAAGTAAGTTAACTGGTTAAGGGCAGGTAATTTAATCATGATTATAGGTGGGATTATCTAGCAGTGGCCAGGCATCCAAATAGGATATATGAGCTAACTAGTTTATAAGGGAACTTTGGATGTGTTTAAGTTTGTGATGTAAATACATGCTTACCCTGTAATAGAATTAACTCCCACACCCTCAGATTGGCCAGTGAGATATTAACCAGTTAACTGATGGAGTTAACTGGTTAAGGGCAGATAATTTAATCATTTTTGTGGGTTGAACCAAAGTTGGATTATTTGCCTATAACTGCTCCACGTTTTCCAAATAGAGATCCTTATAAGGAATCATGGTGGTCTCTCTTTTATTGAGAGGTTATTACCTGTGTTTGTCATTTTTAATCCCTCGATCCCTATTCTACATCCTGATGGTCCTGGAATAGAAGCCAGTAGGCAAGAGAGGACAATTATGTAGCCGAAGTGGACCCCCTTCCCTGAGTCTTGATAAAAGACCATGCATTACACCTACCTTGGAAGGCTGACCTTAAGAGTGGTTTTGTTAAAAGTCGTGTCCAACTCTCTGTGACCCTATGGACCACAGAACACCAGACACAGTCATTAGGTTTCTGGCCATTCATAAAGTTTCCTTGGAAAATATACTGGAGTGGGTTACCAGTTCCTTCTCCATTGGACCGCAATTTGTCTGACCTCTCTGCCATGACCTGTCCATCTTGAGTGATCCCACATGGTATAGCTTACAGTTTGAGGTACACAAGCCCCTTCACCACTACAAGGTAGGAATTCAAAAGGGGATCTTAGCATAAACACTCACTGTATTATCCTGATCATCTAGCGACACACAAATTTAAATGATCACTCTGTGCACCACCAGGGGATGGATAGTAATACTCTCCTAGATTCATGGTCAGACTTTATATTCACACCTCAGTCCCCACTAGACAATAAATGCAAGTGCTGGAACATAAATTGACCAGTTGAGGATGCTGGAGTTTTGGGCTGCGGGAAAGTGACATTTCTGAACCCAAGACGAAGAAACAAACAAAAACAATAAAAACATTTACAACGTTAGGATTCAACAGATGTCCAGGTGGAGCGGAGTACGCCATATGGTTGAGATTGCAACAGATATTATACATGGAAAAATGAAAATGTAAAGATGTGGTCTGAATTTTCAGCACACAAACTGCCAATCTTGAGAAGCAGGTAGGGTAGTCCCAAATTTCTAACATTTTGAAGAACCACACTTGACAATAGGAAAATGTTTTTGTAAAGCAATAAAAAAAATATCCAGTCTTTAATTTATCAACAATACAATTGCAGTGGTATCTTCCTTTTTTACTTTTGCTGATGGGCTTGTACAGACAGGTGACGACTTCAGCAACAGAAGTGTGGCAATCCTGCATGCCAGCACTATCAATTTGTTTACATAGACACACCATATCTAAAGGCTCCTGTAGATTTAGAAGAGTTCAGATATAGAGTTTTATTATATCTTAAGAGTGTGGCTGACTATAAAGGGATATGGAACCTTCCTTTGGTGTTATATATATATATATATATATCCCTGTGTATATATTTACTTTTATGTACATTACTTTATTAAGAAGTGCTTATAGGCTCTGTTTATACTGCTTAAAAGTATACCAATAGTCCCTGTATGGGTCTGCCCTATGCGGTGTATGCAGACACAGGCTCTGTAGGGCTTGATGTGCAGTGTAGTGTCCTATCCTATCAGGGACCATGTCTCAGCAGAATATTGTTGAGAGATGATCACTGCATGCTTGTATGAGACTGCCCAATCCAGCCTCTATATCTTCATGAGCTGCAGAGGGTACACCCATACCAGGGACTATGTGTTTGATTTCAGGCAGTAACAACAAAGCTTATCAGCACTTCTTAGTACAATAAAGTACATAAAAGTAAATAAACTGATATATTATATACATAGTTACACCAGGAACCATCTGTATCCCTTTAAGCTACATGGACATTCTTACACACTTCTTCCTCGCATTCTCTCCATTTCACACACTGTACAAATATAATTCACTTTACATCCAAGTAACACCTAACCAGTCACATCTGGTACCATAAAATGTCACAAAACACAATAAACAAGTCTCATTGGAAGAAATGTATATTATATATATATATATATATCACATATAAAAAAAATATTTTGTGTGCAAATTTCCATGTGAAAAATTAATATAAAAAAAAAATGTGGATATTTTAGGAACATGTCCTATACCAGGCAATACAGCTATTGGTCAGACCTGATTTAGGATATTCATACTTTCTGTGCACTGGTCAGTCAGCATTCCCTGATATACTTGTTCATCACAGTGATGTGAACGTTAATTGGTTGCCAGATGAACTAGAACAAAATGGTGGGCCCATGTCTGTAAGGCACAAAGATGTAACTCAGAACGGAGTATACAAGAGGAGGCTGTGAATCCAAATTCACAGGTCAGCATTCCAGGGGTGGAGCAATTAGTGTTGCAATACACCAGGGCCCTCCTCTGGGGGCCTAGTGTTTGCTGATTTTTTTTATTTAGTTTTGCACCAGGGCCCTTCCATTCACTAGCTCCACCACTGCTCCTCCTGTTAGTGAGAACTCAAGGCCAATAAATAAGATAGACCACGATTTACATTATGGGAGATTCAGCGGCTTCCCTTATTTGCTCAATTACATCTAATCCCTGGCAAAAGGTCCCACGCCAGCACACGTATGAGAGCCTGGTATGTGTGAATCAGACAGGCGTCTGCTCTGTATATTTATCAGTGTTAATAGATTTCATAATCCCATCCTGGGGAACAAGAGAATAATATTGTATGTGTTAGTGATGTGCAGCATTTTTACACCTCATACAGCAATGTTAGTAAAGCTACCTAAGAGGTTACACTAAGTCACACCTGAGCTGTGAGAAATGAAGGCACTTACATACAGTGTGATCAGACGTCCCAGCATACAATACCTATCTATATCCTGCACGTTGCAGACCCCTCTGACATCCAAAGTCAGGCTCAGACTGCTCTTAAAGAGATACAAACGCACAGAGATAGAGCTCAGGAGCTCATGTCACAGACACTCAGCTCTGGAAGTCCAGCTCTGGTGTGGTTCAAGTCACAGAATCCTTCTTCTTTCTGAATGGAGACTTCAGACGCTTCCACAGGCTGGACCTTGGCTTGAGTTTTTTCTCATTGGCCAGCGCAGCTTCTTTTTCTTTCCGGCGTATCTCGCGCACAAGCGCATGGAATACATCATCAATGTAGTAACGGAAGGCAGCGGAGGTTTCAAAGAACGGGCAGCCGAATTCCCTGGCCAGAGAGACGCCCTCCTCTTTGGAGACCTGGGGTGCAAGAGAATATAATGTTTATTCTGCAGTTATAAAACAAGTGTGTTTCATGGAGGGTGTCTGCTGAGACAGGGTGTCTGCTGAGACAGGGTGTCTGCTGCCCCCCTGTAGCTCAAAAATACATAGACTTTGCTGTACCTAATACTACTACTCAGTCAGTGACCATATCTCAGTAAAATGCCACTCAAACGTAGTTCCTGATAGGCTAAGACACTATACTGCACATCCAGTCCTACAGAGTCTGTGTCTGCATACGATGCAGTGGGCAGACCAAAACAGGGACTATTTGTTTGATTTTAAGCAGGAAATACAGAACTTATAAGCACTTCTTAATAAAATAAAGTATATAAAAGGTAAATAGACATGAATGATATTCTATACCTAGTAACAACCAGGAACCTTCCAAGTACCTTTAATTAAAACCATAAGGTATATAATATAAATACCCAAAATGCAGACAGAAAGTGTTAAATAAATGGATGAGTAAAGCAAGGAACGTCTCAGCCCTGTGGTATTTAACAGTGCTGATCGCCACTGAAAACCTCTCCCTGAAAGAGCTATGTCCGCTCCATTTTCCCCACTGACTTTGCATTGGGTGGTTAGCATCTCTGGGATTGGCCTTGTGATGGCCCACCTGGGGGCCCTGACTTCCCCCCCTTACACCTTCATAGGTATGGTCGTGGTCACTTGCTGTTCCTCCCCTGGTCACGAACTCAGTCCCTGCTCATTCCATCACCAGAGACAGGAAATGTGAACAATGGACTGTACATCTTAAGAATAATTTAACTGACGGGATTATCTAGTTGTAGACAGAAGAATCAAATAGTGACTTAACAAGTTTAGAAGGGAACTTTGAATGTGTTAAAGTTTGTGATGTAATTACCAGCTCACTCCCACACCCCCAGATTGGCCAGTGAGGTATTACAGTGGCTGATTGAGATAACTGGATAAGTGCAGGTAATTTAATAATTTTTGTGGGTTGAACCAAAGTTGGATTGTTCTGTTTGCCTATAAATGCTCCAACTTTTCCCAATAAAGGGTATGGTTAAATGCCTAGAGCTAGAGAGAGTTACAAGAGGGAGGAAGCTGCTGTGCCAAGTAAAGTGTGGAGACCGATAAGACGAGTTTCATTAAAAAAAAAGCAAGTATGTGTATGTAGCTGCAGGTTTGTGCCCCATCCTTACCTGCCGTAGGCGGGATAGATCTGACTTGTTCCCAACCAGCACTGCAGGGGTGTCTGCAGTCCTGCGCACGCGGTAGATCAGCTGTTTGAACTCACGCACCTCATGGAAACTGCGCCGGTCAGTAATAGAATAACAGATTATGAATCCTTCGCCTGCTCTCATGTACTGGTCCCTCATCGCAGTGAACTCTGCCTGGGAAAGTTAATATCCGATGAGTATATGGAAGAATAGTGTATTGAGTAGAAAGTATCTAGGGGGTAAAACATCACGCCCACAGGCCCACTTATCCCACCCACCCACACCTCCTTCTCACATACTTCATTTGCCCCTCACTTACTTGACCTGCTGTGTCCAAAATGTCCAAGTTAGCCGGTTCATCATCAATCCTTATCCGGATCTTATATGCATCCTCTGTGAAAGTAAAGTAATAGAACAGTCATGATTACAGCCCAAGTGTGTGCATTAAATTATCACAATAGTTGCCATATGTGCTCTGCATCATCGGTTAAAGTGTCGAAAATCATGTGTAAAATGTATTTACCTTTTTAAAACTGACCAAAAATGTACTTTGATATTGTGAAGTAGTTAAACATTATTTATTTTATTACATAATTAGTTCACATCATTCAAATAATTTTTAAATCCATAAAGTTATGTAATATTGCAAATATTGACATGTTTTATTATATAACCTAAAAGGGTAACATTTCTGATTTATAAATAGTAAAGAAAAAAAAAAGTGTCTTATCAGAATTTAAACCCACGACCTTCAGCACCACTGACTGCAACCTTTGCTAGTGTGCCATCTCCTCTGTTTCTAGTTAAGCTGCTAAAGTAGTTACAAATCACTTGGCCACTGCCTGATTTTTATTAATATTAATCATCCATGCACAATACAGAGCTCATTACACATTCAGGCAGAGATAACACACTGAAATAGCCTGAGTTCATGAATTCAGCATCAAGTTTAAAAATTAAAACACTTTTTTTCACAGTCTGTCTAATGGCGCAGAGAACATATGGGGACCTTTAATAATAAATACACAGGCATAGCACAACGCCATAAAATTAGAAACCCGGGCAAACGTAAAGCCAAGCAGTGGGTACAGGTCTGGAATCACATATATAGTTATCAGTGTTGGGGATGTTTGCGATGTTGGTAATGTAGCTGCGTCCCTTGTGAAGCACCGTCACACATGCAAGCCTCGCAAAGCTAGGTGAAGCAGCCGTGCAGCACTTAGCTCATTGCAGCCAGCGGCGCCGTCACACATGCGAGCCTTGCGAAGTGAGGCGAAGCAGCAGTGCAGTACTTGGGCTGCAATGAGCGCTGATGGTGCTCATTGCAGCCAGCGGCGCCGTCACACATCCAGGGACCAAAACCATTGCCAGCCTTACAATATTATTCCCGTCATTGTTAACGGGCAAGTTAGTAGTTAAATTATAATTTGGAACCAATTATTTGGGGGCTCCCCTCCCAGTATGGGCTGTCTGATCAGCACTACTCACCAATAGTGGGGTCGTGATCTTCTGGAAAGCGGTGACTTATGAACTGCATCGTCATGGCTGCAAATATACAAATTGTCCAAATGATTAACCCATTAGAGAACAAAGGGGTCTGAGTCATAAAGGGAAAGAGCATCAGAACTGGGCAAATTATGTTATGTCACTGTCAGGGGGTCAGACATAACATCCTTTTTAAAATCCCACACCCAAAATAAAACAACTTCATTAGGTTATTCTTAAGAGCATAAAAAACTGGCTATATGTTGTGTTATCCATTTGTTTTCAATGTTGTGGCTGCTCTATTTATACAATAATGAGGTATTCAAGCATATTAATTAGCTGCTTTGATGTGCTAATTAGGATTACAGTCTGCTTGACAGTCACTGTAGTGGCCAAAATAAAGACCTGCAATGTTATCTGGCTGCTAGTCCCTTCTCCCACCATTATCAAGCACTCTGAGCCACAAAATTGATTCTAAATATTTCAGAAATTAATTATTGTAGAGAAAAACTACTAGTACAATGTATAGCTTGACACACGTTTCACCGCTCTAAAAAATGTATAGCCAGTTTTTAAGGCTCTTTAAAATTACATCACGTCCTATTGGGGTGATATAGAGCTATTCATTTCATTGTGTGGGAGGAGCAGCAAAAGATGCCAAAGTCTCTGAGAAGGTGGGCACTGTCCAGAACAATAAAATTATGCCAACACAATAGCAATCTGTCATGCGGCGGTAGATTGCACAATTGGACTCACCGCTCTTTCCGACACCCCCGGCCCCCAGCATGACCAGCTTGTATTCTCTGGGTTGGACCGGCACGGCTGCACCTACACCACGGAGAGCCGGTGGGTCCATTGCAAATAAATTTACAGCAGCGCTGCAACAAAAAAAAACTGTTGAGACGTGGACCCTGATAGGCTAGGACACTACGCTGCACATTCTGCCGTCTGCATATGCTACAGTGGGCAGACCCATGCAGGGACTATTTGTTTGATTTTAGGCAGTAAAAACAGAGGTTATAAGCACTTCTTAATAAAGTACATGAAAGTAAATAGATACAGAGGGATATCATATATCTAGTAACATCCAAGAACCTTCCATATCCCTTAAAGCTTAAAGGAGCACTGTAATGCCCTACCAGTGGGAGCTAATTATTGTAATTATGCATTGATCACTAATAAAATTCCTATTTATTAATTTATTATAGTAATATTCAATATTACATTTGTTTTCAACGATTAGAGTATCTGCCTCCAGCTGAGTGTTTTTCTCCACCCTAATAAGGTAATTAAAGGGAGGATGAGGGGTTGGTTGAGCATCCGGCCTTAGGTTTGGTAAGAGAATAAACAATAATTGATAGGCTGCCCCAACAGCAGGAGCTCGCAGACAAGGAAAACTTATTTAACGGACATGTAAAGTTTTTTTTCTTTGGTGCAGTATTTGAATATAGTTCACAGTATGTTTTTAATAAAGGTCTCAGAGCAGAAAAACGTATTCAGATGTTTACATGTTCTTGGGGGTTTGACCTCTGTCAGACAATATCTGCAGGTCTCATTATATTAGTGTTATCTCCCCCCTGCTCCTCTCAGAGCTCACATTTTATCCCTGTCTGTCTGTCTCTCTCTCTGTCCCAGGTCTCATATTAGTGTTATCTCCCCCTGCTCCTCTCAGAGCTCACATTTTATCCCTGTCTGTCTGTCTCTCTCTCTCTGTCCCAGGTCTCATTATATTAGTGACATCTACCCACCATTTCCTCTCAGAGCTCACATTATATACCTGACTGTCTCTCTCGCAGCTCCAGGTCTGATTATATTAGTGTTATGTCTCGCTGCTCCTCTAAGAGCTCACATTCTATCCCTGACTGTCTCTCTCAGCTCCAGGTCTGATTATATTAGTGTTATGTCTCGCTGCTCCTCTCAGAGCTCACATTCTATCCCTGACTCTCTCATCCCTCACTGTCTCTCACACTCTCAGCCCCAGGTCTCATTATATTAGTGTCATCTCCCCACCATTTCTCTCAGAGCTCACATTCTACCCCTGACTCTCTCCTGTCTGTCTTTCACACTCTCTCAGTCCAGACCTCTCTTGCTCTCATTCAGTTCATATTAATCCCAAGTCTCACGCTCCCCTCTCTCTCCTCTGTCTTGTCTCCCGTTATTTTCTCACTTAAACTTTATTTACTTACTTTCTTTCTCTGTTTGTATCCAGGTCCCAAACACAAGATGGCGCCTCCAGCTGGGAGCGGCCGGCTCCACGTGACGCACAGTGTGCGCTGACGTCACACGCAGATCGGCGCGATCGCAGCCGCCATGTTAACCGAGGGCACTGAGCTGAATCTACTACCGACACATTCCCAAATGCAACATGGTCGCCTGAGCCATTAACGTGATGACGTATATGTGGATATCCATGGAAACCAGCGCGTCTGTTCCCTGAGGGCTCTGGATGAGGGCGGGAAATGGAATTATAACAACAACGTCTTGTAATGAGTGACAGCGCCATATATACAGTGACAGCCCCTTGTAATGGGTGACAGCGTCATATATAGTGACAGCTCCATGTAATAAGTGACATCGCTATATATATATATATATATATATATATATATATATATATATATATATATATATAGTGACAGCCCCTTGCAATGAGTTACAGCACTATATAATATATATATATATATATATATATATATATATATATATATATATATATATATATATATATATATAGTGACAGCTCCATGTTATAAGTGACATCGCTATACATATATATATATATATATATATATATATATATATATATATATGTGTGTGTGTGTGTGACAGCGCCATATATAGAGACACAGCTCTTAATGTGTGACAGCACCATATACGAAGTGACAGCACTATATATCAAATTATTACATTTTAAAAGAAAAATTAACAGTGGAAAAATTGAAGACCACCGATTATACTCCAAAGTGTAGTATCAAAAAGTCTTATTGCTATAGCATATAAGGCACACCAACAGAAGAGGCCTCGAGCTATGAGAGACGCGCCCGAGGCCCTGGGGGGGGGGGGCGAGAGCCCGCGCCAAACATAGCTATGGCCAAAGGCGCTCATTGCAGGGGTGGATCCCGAGGCACGCAATATTTTATGACTTTAGCAGCCAAGCGCGTCAGT
Source organism: Discoglossus pictus (assembly GCA_027410445.1). Lineage (NCBI taxonomy): Eukaryota > Metazoa > Chordata > Amphibia > Anura > Alytidae > Discoglossus > Discoglossus pictus. The sequence continues at coordinate 286,057,299 of CM050168.1, forward strand.
CCAAAGACCCTCAACAAACGAAAAATTGACACAAAAAAAAAATTATACACTCACACACAGTACAGGAGGAGAGCCAGGAAGCCTGAGAGTGAGGTCGCAAGCTCATTGAAGCCATATTTGGGCTTTCTAGTCACTCGAAAAATCGGCAAAGCGAAAAAAAATGGTGGCCGAAAAGACGTAACAGGATGAAAACGTGGCCGAATCCAGTAGAGATAAAAAAAAAAGAGTTCCAACCCAGTAACACTTAACCCAAGCCAGTAAAACTTAACCCAAGGCAGCCACACTCATCGGGAGGCCCCTAAACTACATGGGGGGAGAGGCTTGCCATGAGCGCCGAAAGTGCTCATTGCAAAGCAGGAAAGTTGCTGCTTTCCAAAAACGGCAATGAGCGGCAAAGCTACTGGGAGCCTTAGCCTATACATAAACCAGACCTAAATCTACGATGCCCTCCTATACTAAGATTCAGTACCATCAATATAAATACATTCTTACGAACACAGGTCAGTAAGATACAATGAGCGCACCATCATCAATTATATGCAAAAAAAAATAGAGAAAGGAGCAAAAGTGCAGTCTCGTGGATAGGATCAATAACAAATAACCGGGTTCACGCTGATTCCAGACTACTCGTCCGTATGTCAGGAACAGGAAGATGACGTCACAAAGGTGAGACACTGGATCCAAACAGGCCAACGTGCACATTTCGCTGGGGCTATCTCTTGGGCCAGATCTTTTGCGCTGGAAGGAAAGGTCTTTATAGGCACACCAATCTAGGCCTATTAACCCTAACTTGACTGGACATTTGTATATCAGATCCACCCTGGCAGTGAAACATCTAGAGATATATCAAAACAAGTATTATATACAGCACAAACCCCAAAAAATATATATAATACATCAAATAGGAATTAAAATAAAAATGAAGGATAATAGATAAGGACATACTTTACTAATTGAAAAGATCCAAGCACAGAGATTAGATCTAAAATTAAATGATTCATCAATGTAAGGGGATTGTCTCTTATACTGAAAGGAGTACCTGATCAGGTTGGTTGGGAGGACATGTAAAGAAGAACATATAATTATGATACAAAGTGAAAACACTCAGAACTACTCCATAAATGTTAAATTGGAATGAATATACACAAAATGAATATATATTGAAAACTCATTTTATGCACATATATTTCCAGAGTAATCACTTTTTAAATCATCTTTAGATTCAAATAAACACAAGCACAATAGCTAAGATATTAATATCCTGGTAAATAGATATCAAAACAAAAAAGAACTATCTATAAACAGAGTATATGTTCACAGAATCAATACATTCCAAAGGTTCTTCTAATTATTGATGATACATCATAAAACGGAAACTCATTTAACCCCTTGGGTACCAGGGAATCCAGCATGGTAATCCATTTAGTTTCAGCCTTAAGGACTTCTTGCTCCAAATTACCCTTTCTAATGCCCAATGTAACCCTTTGCTGGATCCAACATTGTATATTGGGCTTAGAATCATGTCTATTCAAAAAAAAATTGGCTACTGATGTAAGTGTTTTTCCTTTACTAGCATCTAGGGGACCATTTTTAATGTTCCTTACATGTTCTCCCAACCTATGTCGAATTTTTCTGGAGGTCATTCCTACGTAAACAAGGTTACATGGACAGAGTAGGCAATATATAACACCATAGGTATTACAGTTAAAAGAAAAACAATTCTCCCCAATCTATCTGTCATATTTGGTACCTGAACCATTTATTTACAGGAAATACAATTTCTACACCCAAATGTTCCATTCGGAAGTGAACCATGTGTCTTTGTGGCTTAAGAGTAGTGGCTAGCCACCAATGGATCTTTCAAGGTTTGCGATTTACGCCAACTCAACTCAATTCTATCACCCAAAAGATTGTTAAGGAAAACATCTGATTTTGAAACTGATAGATGTTTTTTTGAGAATTTGAGATACATCCATTAGTCACTATATGTACCCACAAATCTATTGTACCCACAAATCCAATAGTGTCAGAATCGCCTGTCTTTTTATTTTTTGGGTGTAAGTAAATTTTCTCTTTGCACATTAATGTACCCTCGAGTTTTCAACCTTTTATGTAATTCTTTGGCTCTGATTTGAAAAAAATCGAAGGTAGAGCAGTTTCTGCGAATTCACAGAAATTCTCCTATTGGAGTAGCCTTCCGAGTTGCTGGGTGATGGGAACTAGAGTTGTGTAAAGTATTATTGGTGGCTATTTTCTTTCTATAAAAATCTGTACTAATCAAGCCATGATCATCCTTTCTGATTGTAATATCCAAGAAATCTACAGAGGTTTTGTTCCATATAGAGGTAAGTTTGAGATTTATATTGTTGTTATTGATGGTACTTAGGAATAATTGTAGATCCTGAAGACTGCCATCCCAAATGAAGAACACATCATGAATATATCTTAACCACATAAGTATGTGGTCACTGAATTTCTGATTATTTTCATGAAAAACAAACTCCTTCTCCCACCATCCTAAAAATATATTAGCGTATGTAGGGGCACACGTTGCCCCCATCGCCGTTCCTTGAAGTTGTAAAAAGAATTTGTTATCAAATACAAAAAAATTGTGACTTAGCACACATTTAAGTAATTTTAGCAAAAAATTATGTTTTGGAATATTGTCAGATGCTTCCATTGAGAGAAAATATTCAACAGCACTTAAACCAAGAGAATGTTCAATGGAGGTGTAGAGGGACTCTACACCTGAGGTTACAAGACAACTCTCCGTATCAAGTGTTATGCCCTCTAATCTTCTTAAAACATCCATACTATCCCTTACAAATGAGTGTAATTCATAATCAAATCTCCTCAGTGGATTTATAAGAGTACATCTTTTTTGCACTAATCAATATAAGATATTGACCTTTAATTACACTTTTTAGCAATTTTTGGTCACGCTAATTAATTGTAGCACTTAGCACTTTGTGTATTATTTGGACTATTTTGTATTTGGGAATTTATTATTAATGTTTTAATACCTTGTTATATGAAAATTGTTATATATGGCAAACATTTTGTGTATGATGACGTCATGCATAGTTGAGAACTTTTTAATTGAGTATATTGTCTAATGTAATAAAGGGGTTGTGTGTATGTATATATATATATATATATATATATATATATATATATATATATATATACAGTATATATATATATATATATATATATATATAGATATATATAGGAGTGGCAATGCCATATAGTTGTCACTCGCTAATAGGAGCTCACTATATATAGTGTTTTCACTTATTACAAGGAGCTGTCAATATATATATATATCAATATCTATATATGTGTATATATATATATATATATATATATATATATATATATATATATATAGTACTGTCACTCATTACAAGGAGCTGTCACTTGCGCTGTATATAGTGAGTGCCAGCGCCATATAGTTAATGACAGCTCCTTTTAATGAGTGACAGCACTATATATAGTGACAGTGCCATATAGTTAGTGACAGCTCCTTGTAATGAGTGACAACACTATACATAGTGGCAGTTCCATATAGTTAGTGACATCATTATACTAGTAGTAAGTGATAAGAAGGAGGCTGTCACAGACCCCTTTTTCTCAGCCTGGGTGTTGGCCCATTGAGCTCAATAAAGGACAGACATCTTGGCTCCAGTCACTGGATTATACACGTAAACACCTCCATTGTATTTGTAATTCGCTCTTGCCCATTGTTATCAAATTAAGTTGATCCCATCTGCCATGTACTATATCTAAAGTCTGGACCACTCAGACACAGAGACGGCAGGATGTGTATTGAAAGTTAATCCTATTGATCTCAGGAAGCTACTGTTTGACCCAATGTGTAGTTTAACTCTTGTGTTTGTCTGCCACACCCACTCATTGTTGTGCTGTGTACAACCTGTAAGAAATTAACTAATAACTAAATAATTAATGTATAATTTCTACAAGTAATAAATTCTTTTGGACAAATCAATAAACGAACATATGAATAAGTTTATAATTAAAAGATATATTTTACATAAATTAATATACAGTTACACAATGGGTTTTAGACAAAACAGATAACAGACAAGAAGTATTAAAACGATATTTACAAATATAATACTGATATGAATTCTACATTATGTAATATAAAGATACATGATAATACCACTTGTGGTCAGTTTTGGAAGTTCAGCCTCCATCAGGTTTCTCTTTGGTCAGGATCAGGATCTGCTCAGCTGGGCTCATTTGGCACACTTCTCTCTGGACTGCATGGAGGCTCCTTCAACCTGGGCCAACCGGTACCTCTGCTGGTTGTCTGCTAGTTGCCTGCTGGTTTGCCCACTGGTTGCCCCCTGGTTGCCAACTCTTCCATAGATTATTGGCTTTTTATATTATATTGTAGCTCATGACCCACCCTCTCTATACGTCATACATGGCTATAAGTTGAAATTAGACTGTTGGTGTGTATACAGGTGGTAACATTACACTCATATACACCCATCTAGTATGCAGCTGTCTACAAATGTACACTTAAGACTTGCTGTTTTTACTGTAAATAAGACATTTGTGATTCTCTGAGTTATTTTGAGCAGGGCTACTCACACCTGTTGTCCTTTCCCACAAACAGACTTGTATTTTAGCTAATTACATACACATATAGCTAGCTAATTTATACACATCTATAATATATATATATATATATATATATATATATATATATATATATATATATATTTGTGGGAATAATAAAAAGACCTGAGGTATAATGTCTTGATACAAATATACAATTGCTATAAAAATTATTAACACTAGATTTCTTACAGTTGTATATAAGTTATATTTATAAAATACACATTGAAGTCATGTTAAAAGTTGTCTGTATATAAGCCATATTTTTACAACCCCCTCTGTATCTATCGCCTATAAATACTGCTGTCATTTCAAAAATAAATCAGTTGACTTCTGAGACATATAGAAATTGTATGGTCTCTTTATTTTGTTTCTGTTCTCCTGGATGGCTGCGATACTGAACATATCTCCACCCTGCAAGTAACCTGTTCTGGTCACTACCACTGGAAGGTTACTGTGACTCCTGGAAGCGCTGATTCCTGATGGAGAGACTCTGACTGATACAGAAGCCAGATATCAGGGTGCTGGTGCAGAGATTTCAAAGAATCCAACAGTCCTTGTGGGTAGATAACCTGTAGTCTATAGCAGGTGGCTCTGGGCTTGTATAGCCCATACTCATGGGTCGTCAAAAGGACTGTATACTGAGTGAGAGAACCATATAGTAAGGGATGTCACCTTATAATATTATTTTGTAATGAGGACCTACTCCGTATGTAATTTGACATAGAATATCACTTTTATTGAATATCATATAAAAATATATACACAAAATTTATATACATGAATTTTAAAAAGTTTGTATAAAAGATATCAAATTTGTCTCCCAAAATCACTCAATTGCCAAGGAAGAGGTAGAGATAAGATAAATGCAACATTCATAGTCCATAAAAAGTCTTATCAATTCTGTTAATATAATATGGTGCTAGATTATTGGCATAGTGACATGACTGATATATGTACACTCATATACACTCATTTATATCCATAGCACAGTAAGCATAGCATCCATTTTGCACTAAGTTGTTTTTCTGTGACAGTTGTGACAGATTCACGCTCAGGATCCCTGCCTTGTTTTCCAGCACCACAATGGAGTACTCTGGAACCTTTTGTATGGTTTAACAGATCTTGCAGTTTATTTGTCAGCATAACAGAAAATAATATAAACAGAAAATAAATCCTAGCTTCTCCTACAAGCATTACCTATGCTTTTATCTGCAGTTCCCTCACTGCTCTACTGTAATGCATAATACAGTTAAAACACAGGCCTGCACACTTGCCTGTTTTAGAGTCCACTCCCTTCAGGGTCTGCAATCCATTTACAGAGGAGCTGTGTCTCTTTGACCTCTCTGGTCACGCTGGACACTCTTTTCAATGTCTCTCAACTGCGCTGGCTGTACACTTCCAGGCAGCCAGACTGGTTTCCAGGTCTCATTGACCTCTCTCTCTCGCCACAAAGAGCTGTCTCAGGATTCCTCTGCCTCTTCACAGGCTCCAAACTTCCAAACAAACCTCCAACTGGAGGTAGCAGCAGGCCTGATTGCAGCCACACCCAAGCTTTTTAAGGTGCTTCTTAACCATCTCAATCCTGGGGAAAAGTCTTGAAGTGCTCTCTACTTCCATCTGGTGACACACCATCACACAGTCAAAGACTAGCATAAGGGGCAGGGAATTTATTTTAGTATGTCCTCACCATTTTTTGTTATTAGTCCTAAAAGCCAACCCTGTGAATACATGTATATAACTTAACCCAACCTGCTATAGAGGCTATAATATGCAGTGTGATTAGTAATAATCATCAGACCACTGCATATATCTTTCTTGGAGGAGGCGGGGCTGGGGACCATCCTGAGCAGCCTGACCATGTATGATTCCATCATCAGATGGTGCCTACTCTCCTCCCTATTGCGCCTGGCCAGCCTGCCCATGACCTCCACATGATTCGCGGAGATGCTGGCCTGGATCCCACGGTGACACTGCATCTGCTGGCACATGAGGGCCAGCATCTCCGCCTGAGCAGCCTGGCTTGGTGTTGGGGATGGAAGTCCCCGGGGTATGGCCCAGTGGGGAGGGTCTGGGGTCCGGCTGCAGCCTCACTCCATAGGGGTGGTGGTGTCACTGATGGGCCTGGTGGTGGTGGCCAGTCACCGGCACTGCTTAGGGGAGGAGGAGATGGGGTCAAGCCCCGCTGGTCCCTCCAGTAGGAGGACCCTGGTGACAAGCTTAGTCTCTGGAAGAGGGGGACAGTGGGGTCAAATGGCAGCGGTGCAGTCGCTGGTCCTGCTGGTGACCCCACTAGCCAGATTATATCCTCCTCCGAACCAGGGCCCACGGCTCCTCTTCTTTCCTCCTCCCCCGCGCCGGTTCCCACCGGGCGGGAGCTCACTCCTCGACTTCCTGTTCCGATGGAGCCAACGCCCCTCCTGCAAGTGTTAGTGTCTTTGCCGGTGTGTATTTTCTTAGTCCTGTGCATTTTTCTAAATCCGGTATTTTTCCGATGTCAGAATGTGCTTAGCCTCGTTTTCATTCCGTTTTCAGAATTTTTTTATGTTTTTCAACGCCAGTTTTTTTCTCACTTAGCTTATTTTCGAGTGATGAAACACGGCAAATTGGGCTTAAATTTGCTTGCAACCTCACTCCCAGGTGTCCTGGCTCTCCCACTGTGCTGTGTGTGAGTGTAGTTTAATATTTTTTGTGTTTTTTCAATTTCCGCGGTTCGGCCATTACATTCGTATTTTTCCAAGTTCAGGTTTTTTTGGGCCTCGAGATTCCGCGGTCGGATTTTTTTTTCTAAGTCTGCGTTCCTTGAGGCCTCAGCCCATAACTTGCGCCCTTGCTCAATTGAATAGGGCCGGAATCGGAGACAACCGGGAGTCCGCAGCACGCCCGTAGACATATGGCCTGTATCCCAAGAGATGAGGGCTTGGAATTGAATTGGGCTCTTGGTTATCATCCTAGTTTAATTTCTTGATTGGGTGTTGGTTATGGAAGAGGCACTGAAAAGGGGATATTTTCCTCCAAAAGGGTATATTTTCCTCCAACATGCTATAGCTCTGTCACTTCTGTGGATGGACAGAAAACACTGATGCTTAGACAATTGCTTATGTCCAAATCTTCTTTTTCTGTCCTCTTGATATGAATGCAGGGAGTTTTATATGTAAATCAGTAGTCCAGTTTCTCATTCTTTGGATACTCCAGCAGTGTTTGTCTCACTTCACATTGCATTGTTGTGCCTTCCTGATAGCCTTTGGGGTATAGGATTGTGGTACTTTAACTGCTTGGGCAAATGTACTCATAGATTTTAAGGTTTGTGGATGCCAAGTTTGCTTCACCTCATTTTTTTCTGTTGATATATACTGATCTCATAAAACGCAATTTTCCGGTAAGGGATGGTCCAGCACCTACTTTAATCCAGACAAAATTACCTCGTTTGAGCGTAGTCTTGCTTACATGATACTGTGCCTCTATTTTGAAATTCCTAGGTTATATTAAATTTACCAATATAAGGGGTACTTGTAGATGACTTATTTCATTGTTATGTTGGTTTGGCAAATCGGGTAATGCTGTAAAGCTTTAGAACCGGGGCTGCCAGAAAATCAAAGTTGTACCATTTCACCAATGGTAGCTTATAGCAGTAGCAAAGTGTATAAGATGAGAAACACCTTGCAGCAAGATATCAGAATCCCCAAGAGTCTTCTCTTCTGTGACTGCCAAAGAGAGAGGGATCTCCAACTAGATATAAGGTAAAGAAAATGACTGCACAAGAGAAGACACAATACCTGATCACGTTCTAAGACTATATACAGACTAGGAAATTGCCCGTCAAAAATGACAGGAATAAAATTGTAAGGCTGGCAATGCTGTTTGCCACACAATGCGTGTTGGTGTGTTTGGTTATGTTAGTGCCTTGATTTAAGTGTTACTGGGTTTGTTTAAGTTTTTCTACCTTGTGTTAAATGTTAGTGGCTTGGATGAAGTGTTACTGGCTTTTGTTAAGTGTTACTGCTTAGGGCTTGATTTTACGTCCTTCGTGGTAGTTTTACGTCCTTCGGCCTCGTTTTCGTCGTGTTGCGTTTTTTCGGCAGCTATTTTTTTCCTCGCTTAAACGATTTTCATGAGGAAAACAACAAATTAACTTGCAACCTCGCTCACAGGCTTCCTGGCTCTCCCCCTGTGCTGTGTGTAAGTGAATTTGAGGCATTTTTTTTTTGTTTGTTTTCTTTTGTGAGGCGCACAGTGTATGTGCGGGTTTTGGTCCTAAGTCCTACGAGTCGTGCATCCTGCGTGCTTCAATTGCTTGCCTCGCTTCGCAAGGCTTGCAGTGCAATGAGCAACTTTGGGCAAACTGCGCAGCCTAAGTCTCGCGTCAAAGGCTCGCCTCGCAGTTGCGGCCCTATGTGTTTTAGTAACGTATGGATGGGAGAACTTCAAGAAGGCTGAGCGCCGTAGAATTGACATCTTTGAGTTGTAGTGTTGGAGAAAACTGCTTAGAGTACCTTGGACAGTAACAAAATCCAATCAATAGATAATACAGAAAATTAAGCCAAACTGTTCACTGGAAGGTTTCATCATGCGGCTGAAGCTCACATATTTTCAACATATTATGAGAATACAGGATTCCCTAGAGAAGATGGCAGAGGCATAGATGGATAGATGAGGTCTTTGAAGTAATGAATATGAGCTTGATGAAGCTCAGAAGTACAGTGACTGACAGAGTCACAGTGACTGGAGAGTCGAGCATTGTTGAACGACTAAACAACAAATGTGTATCCATAAAAAATATATTTTTTTGTGATATTTTGTGATATCTTAAATGACGAGGCATCTTCCTCTTCCATAGCATGCCAGTCTATCTTGTCCACCGACATCTAACATATTTCTGGGCTGCCTCACCATAGCGCTCTCTTTCATTATGAGTTTTAGTAACATACGTATGTGAGAGATGGACCGTAAAGAAGGCTGAGCGCCGGAGAATTGACGTCTTGGAATTGTGGTATTGGAGAAAACTGCTTAGAGTTCCTTGGACTGCAAGAAGATCCATCCAATCAATACTATAGGAAATTAAAATATACGCATTAAAAGGGTTAAACATATTATAAACCCTTTGTAAAAATCAGCATTATTCGTCACACAGCATGTCGACTCATCACTCAATGTAACTGTACGTTCAAGATTTCGGGTGCGTAAACCTGGAGGTGGATACAAAAATAACCAAGCACTCCATGTGAAATCTTTGCACGATTACGCTGCTATTATGTGCACATTTATTACGCATAATCGGTTTTAATATGATTGAAAATACTACGCTATTGTTCTTTTGTTCATTTCTCTTTATATTTTCTTGCACATACTGGAGGAGGTGATAATAAAGGCAAATTGTAGAATAAATTAAGTAATGGCTCTTTAAGAGTCTACCATATTGAAAATCAGAGTTTTCCTATTCTAAAAAAGTTATCAATAATGATAGTTTTTTTTTTTCTAATTTCCCTATTCTTGTTTGTGGTGTGCTTGTGACTTGTTTACCTCTGCATGACCCTCAAAGCATATCACTGAGTGAAGTGGGCTTGCAAAAAGCTGTAAATCTCCATATTATATCTTCTAATGCATACAACACTGCCAGTGACTTCTTCCTGATCCATGTTATTGTTAAGGCATTCAGTCGTGTCTGACTTGCTGTCACCCTATGGACTGCAGCACGCCAGGCACATCTTGGGTCTATTTGTGCGGATCAATAAGGTTTTCTTGGCAAAGATACTGGAGAGTGTTGCCAGTTCCTTCTCCAGTGGACCGTGATTTGTCTGACCTCTCTGCTATGACCTGGCCTACATAGTACAGCTCACAGCTTCTTCGAGGTACACATGCCCCTTCACCACGACAAGGTATCTATCCAGATAGGATACTGATCCTCAGGGTCCTACAATGCAGCTTTTAGTGCAGGAGCCAGCACCACATGACTCTGGACCAATTAAATATATATATTTGTGGAGAGGCTGATCTTAGACTGTAAGTCTTCTTATAATTTCTTTACTTCTTTAGTCATGTAATATAATGTAGTACTTACCTATAAAACCTCTCTCCACCATCTTCAATTTATGACCTCTTGTTCTTGTATTTCTCTTTTCAGGAAGATATTTCCCTCCTGAAATTGTATTAAATCCTTTACTCCATTTTAGACTTTCTATCCTGTCACTACACTCTCTACTGTCCTCTTAGAAATAATTATTAAGCCTTTTTAGACCATGCGCCATTTTAATCACTTCCCTTTGAATTGGTTTAACTGTATCATTATCCTTTTTGAGATTCGGCCTCCAGAACTGAACATAGTGGATAAGGAGACATCTGACCAACGATCTACAGAGTGGAATTAATACCTCTTTGTCTGCTGCTAATTTCTTTTATAGTACAACCAACAATCTTACTGACTTTTCATGTTATATTATTTCCCTATTATTACATTATTTGATACAATAACTCTGATGCCCTTTCTTCAGGTCATCAAAATACCAACCAGTGTATATTCTCTATTGGAGATTTGGTGTCTAAGTTTATAATTTAGCATTTTTCAGGACTGAACTTGACCAATATAAACTTGACACATTTTTATTTTTGTAATCAACCCCTTCTAGAGTTTCATCATAAAATGTACTTGTGGCCTTTTGTATGTCGGTGAAAAAATATCACAGCATAAGACTACTATTAGAAAAAAGAAATTAGAGTTGCCTGTACCAGAACACTTTTGGGGACATAATCATAACTTGAATCAATAACTGGTGCAGAGAAGGTTGATATTACAGAAGCTGCTAAAGCAAGAAGCTTTCTTCATTAAGTAGCTGAGACGTTTAAATAAAGAATTTAATCTTGTACCATTCAGGTAACTTACATAGGGCACTATTGAATTTTCAGGAGTTACAGAGCGATTAAATTAGAAAAGCTTGCAAGGACATGGGTGGACTCCATATCCGTAAACCATGCTTCGGCACGCAGCATTTCCGGGCGTGAACCTGATAAATTATTCAAACCCATAGTTATGGGTTTAGACAGAACCAATAGTAAAAGAGACCGTAAAATAAATAATTAATTAAAAACTAATTAATTGATAACTTATCTGCATATTGCAGATCAGAGGAGATCTTAAAAGGTTGAACTTGAAGGACTGAAAGTCCTTTTTCAACCTTAATTACTATGTAACTATCATTATGTCACTAAAACATGGAGGTTACATTTCAATCACTTATATAACTTAATATTCTAGTCCATGAGAGTTCCATTATATGTATTAAGACATTGATTGCCGGGATCGATATAACACGGAAATTAAACGTGAAAAAAAATATTTTTTATTGCAGATTTGCAGGCTTGAGAATGTTCTGTTATTCATTTTAATACCTAATATCACTTTCCCTGTAATTTAAAATACAGTAGTGTGTGTATATTTGCTTTTATGGTGCTACTGGCAGGAGTTTAACCCCTTTGTGGGTCCTATCTGGTACCCGTAGCATTTTTGGCTACATTTTGCCATTTACGGGTGTGAAAACATTTGCGGGCTTGAGGACTTGTAGCAATTTAATAGCGATTTGCGATTATAACATTTACCGGCTTGAAAGGTCAAAGACTTAGCTGGGATCCTGATTTTGACAGCCCGTAGGGATTTTCCGCCTGTAACCCGCTGATCGTTTGCGAGTAGTTAAAAGAGACCAGTTTAATAGCCGTAACTTTTGCGGGCTCCTTTACGGGCTGCGGGAACTCAAAATCGGCGAATTTATAAGTGCCCATTGTATATTGTTGGTAGGTTGTAATGGCATGTTGATGGTCGTATTTGCTTACATACAGCTAAAGTATTCACCCCCTTCACTTTTTACCTATTTTGTTACATTACAGCCTTAAATTCAATGTTTTGTTAATCTGAATTGTATGTGATGGATCAGAACACAATAGTCTAAGTTGGTGATGTGAAGTGAGAAAAATATATTGTAACAGTGTCCAGCAAGGACAGATAACCTGCACTAGAATCCAGCAAGGGATCTACATAAGCAGAAGAATGAGTAGGGCTGTACATCCATGCTTGAACAGAAGGGGAGCGTGTGAGCTGCGGCCTAATCAAGCCAGTACACCTGATCTAAGTCAGGAGGATTTAAAAGGCTGCTGTGTGAGCAGAGAGGGGCCTAGCTAAGTTCACAGGAGATAGGGAGCCTGGAAGAAACCTTGAGCAGAGAGAGCTGTTTTTGAGAAGCTGCAATACTGAATGCTGGAGTACTGTTTTTCTGGATCTGCAAGTAAAAGGTCTTGCTGGATCTGCAAAGAAATCCTTAATAAGTACCTGTGGGACACTGCTGAGTTACCTGACTGGAGAAAGCTGAATGGAAGACTGAAGCTAGTGAGGAGACGGACACTCCATTTACCATAGGGTCAGAAACCTTTTACTTAAATTATTATACCCCAGGGGAAGAGGCTGAGTGCTTGTCCTGTTAAATTGCAGTGTTCCTATTGCAATATCAAAGGGTCCCTGGGGTGAAGCATATGGGAGAGAAGGGCGGGCCCTATGCTTCATCCAAGGTTATTTTAAGTGAAGACGTGGAAAGGCCACAGGCTGGCACTATATAAGAGACGAGTCGTAACCTGGCCACAAGGTGGCACTACACCTCGTATACAAGACTACGGATACTATAAGAGACTATCTGTATTCGGGCCACAAGCTGGCGCTATAATGGACTGTTTGTATCCTGGCCACAAGGTGGCACTACAAGAGACTGTTTGTTTTCTTTCTGAATTATCATTTAACCTGTTGTAGAAAAGCTGCTCAGGTTATAGTCAGGGTGTTCCAGAGTATAAGTAAGCCCGTTTACGTAGATGTTTATTTTTCCGACTATAAGCTATTTAATTTGTGTTTTTGTTACTACTCAATAAAATATATAAAAAGAGCCCAGAAGTCTCTACCATTTACAGTCTACCAAAGGGTACCTTGTTACAATATACATAAAACTATTTTTTAGAAATAGAAAACAGAAAATTGGCATGTGCGTATGTATTCACGCCCTTTGTTATGACGCCCATAAAAAGCTCTGGTGCAACCAATTACCTTCAGAAGTCACATAATTAGTAAAATGATGTCCACCTGTGTCCAATCTAAGTATCATTCTCCCCGTAACCCCTGATGAAATCTTCAGAAACGTGCGTCGGGTTGCACGTACAACGCCGCCACGCCGACCTATGACGTCACACGCAGACGCATAGGCGACACGCGGGCAGTTGTTTGGAGCTGAGACGCTCTGCTATAATATAGACTCACCATCTACAACAAACGTTTCAATAATAGTATCCACGCCAAACTATAATCGAATGATATATTAAAAAACGAGTACTAGAGTGTGGAAGAAACTAGGCTACTCAGCTCCATAGATTGTGTGGGGGCATAAACAATCGATATTATAATCATAATACAGGGCTTTACCTTCCAACATAGGACCTATATAATATACCTATATCCTCAGCAAGCACTAGCACTTTATTTATTGTATTTATTAAACAACTTATTTATTTATCCAACTATACTGGCACTTATCACTTTAGATAGCAATAATAAAAAGGTGCAATATTGACAAGTGCAATTATCACTATTTTTACAAGCACTAGACACTTTTCTTAAAAAGTGCAATATATATTAGTGCAAACACATAGGCCTTAGACTTTGGACCTATGCTTCTGCTACTCATTTGTATTTCACTTCACTATATGCACTTTGCTTTTCACTATTTATTATCACTCTAACAATGAGGATATAAAATTCATTCCTATGTACTGAATTTATAAGGAAGCCCATATAAACTATTTCTCATTCCCCCACCAATTGTATCTCGTCAGTATTTCAATATTTTAACTACAGCTTTTAATTATATCAATAAATGTTAAGTTTTATAAGAACTTTCTTTCTACCCTATATTGTCAAACTGGGCAGAGGGTGTGCACTTACAGTCTAAAGGATACTTGTCCTGTTTTCTACTTTTTTTGTCTTAAGTTAATTATATCCTATAGTAGCACCCCTATACTACATCCTGGAATCTTTGGGTACCTGGAGCCACCTGTGTTTTTCTCTTTTTTGTATCTATTAAAAAAAATATCCAAATCTTTGATGATCCCCAGAACCAAATGGAAAGAACATGGCACAACAGCAAACCTGCCAAGAGACGGCCACCAAAACTCACGGACCGGGCAAATAGGGCATCAGAAAGGCAGCACAGAGACCTAAGGTAACCCTGGAGGAGCTGCAGAGTTCCACAGCAGACACTGGAGTATCTGTACATAGGACGACAATAAGCCGAATGCTCCATAGAGTTGGGCTTTATGGAGTGGCCAGAAGAGAGCCATTGCTTTCAGCAAAAAACAAAATGGCACGTTTGAGTTTGCGAAAAGTCATGTGGGAAACTCCCGAAATGTATGGAGGAAGGTTCTCTGGACTGATTGAACTTTTCGTCCATCAAAGAAAAAGATATGTCTGGAGCAAACCCAACACATCACATTACCCAAAGAACACCATCCCCACAGTGAAACATGGTGGTGGCAGTATCATGCTGTGGGATGTTTTTCAGCAGCCAGGACTGGGAAACTGGTCAGAGTTGAGGGAAAGATGGATGGTGCTAAATACAGGAGTATTCTTGAGCAAAACCTGTACCACTCTGATTTGAGGCTAGGGCGGAGGTTCACTTTCCAGCAGGACAATGACCCCAAACACACTGCTAAAGCAACACTTGAGTGGTTTAAGGGGAAACATGTAAATGTGTTGGAATGGCCTAGTCACAGCCCAGACCTCAATCCAATAGAAAATCTGTGGTCAGATTTAAAGATTGCTGTTCACAAGCGGAAACCATCTAACTTGAAGGAGCTGGAGCAGTTTTGCAAGGAGGAATGGGCAAAAATCCCAGTGGTAAGATGTGGCAAGCTCATAGAGACTTATCCAAACCGACTTGAAGCTGTGATTGCCGCAAAACGTGGCTCTACAAAGTATTGACTATAGGGGGGTGAATAGTTATTCCCATTGACTTTTTCTGTTATTTTGTCCAATTTGTTGTTTGCTTCACAATAATAAAAAAAACATTTTCAAAGTTGTGGGCATGTTCTGTAAATTAAATGATGCAAATCCTCAAACAATCCATGTAAATTCCAGCTTGTGAGGCAACAAAACACTAAAAAGGGGGGTGAATATATTTGCAAGGCACTGTAGTTACATAGTAATTGAGGCTGAAAAAAGGCTTTTAGTCCATCAAGTTCAAAAATGTTAGGTCTCCTCTGATCTGCAATATGCAGATTAATTGTTAATTGATCCAGAGGAAGGCAAACCGGAAAAAAAACATTGAAACATTGCCAATTGTCTCAAAAGGAGAACAAATATATAGAATTCCTTCCTGACCCCAGATACTGGCGATCAGATTCCCCCCTGGATCAGTACTCCCTCTCTAATTATCAAGAATAACCCTGAATGCCCTTTTTATTTAAAAATATATCCAATCCCTTTTTAAAGTTATCTATCGAATCCACTGTCACCACCACCTTTGGTTGAGAATTCCACAGATTAACCACCTAACCACCCTTACTGTGAAGAACCCTTTTCTTTCTTTAAGGTGAAATCTTTTTACTTCAAATCTCAAAGGATGTCCTCTTGTCAGTTGAAAACCTCTTGGCACAAAAAACTCACTATACAACGCCTTGTATTGACCCTGGTTGTATTTATATAATGTAATCATATCCCCTCTTAGACACCTTTTTTCTAGAGAAAATAAGTTTAATTTGTTTAGTCTTTCCTCATAACTTATCCCCATCCATTCCCCTTATTAGTTTTGTTGCCCTTCTCTGTACTTTTTACAGCTCTAAAATGTCCTTCTTATGTAGTGGTGCCCAAAATTGTCCTCCATATTCCAAATGAGGGCGTACTAGGGATTTGTATAGTGGCAGAATTATATTCGCTTCCCTGGCTTCTATACCCTTCTTAATACATGCTAATATTTTATTTGCCTTTGCAGCTGCTGCTTGGCATTGAGCACTGTTACCTAGGTGGTTGTCCACAAGTACTCCGAAATCCATTTCAATATCTGATACCCCTAGATTTGCTCCATTAAGATTATAAATTGATGGCTATTTTTCCTTCCCAGATGCATAACCTTACATTTATTTGTATTAAATCTCATCTGCCCTTTAGTCACCGATTTCTCTAATTTATGATTTAATATCTGATTTAATTACCTTGCACTACTTTCCAGTCCCACTTCAAGTCATTAATACATATGTTAAAAAGGAGAGGATCTAATACTGAACCCTGAGGAACCCCACTTACCACATTAGTCCAATCGGAGTATGTTCCATTTACAACAACCCTTTGCTTCCTGTCTTTTAGCCAGCTCTCATTCCATGAGCAGATATTTACTGCAATTCCTGTATCTCTTAGTTTGCACAATAGTCTCCCATGTGGCACTGTATGAAAAGCCTTTGCAGTATCTAAAAAGACTATATCCAATGAGTTGCCTTGATCCAAGTTCCTATTAAGCTCCTCATAGAAACTAATTAGGTTTGCTCGACATGACCTATCCCTCATAAATCCATGTTGATTCCTACTTATAATCTTGTTTAAACAGACATATTCTTGTATACTATCCCTTATTAACCCTTTTAAAAGCTTTCCCACTACAGAAGGGGAGGCTCACGTGTCTATAATTTCCTAGATTTGTTCTGGCTCCCTTCTTAAATATAGGTATCACATCTGCTTTTCTCCAGTCATCTGGTAGAGACCCTGTGTTGAGTGAATCTTAAAAGATTAGATATAATGGTTTGGCTATTACAGAACCCAGTTCCCTCAGTACCTTTGGATGTATTCCATCAGGACCCAGGGCTTTATTACATTTACTTTTTTCCAACCTATTTTGGATTTCTTCCTGCGTTAACCAATTATTTGGTGAAGGTAGTGTAGCCCCATTATGGTGCAGTGACCCAACCACTGGTACCTCTCTTGTGTATACCGAAGAAAATAATATTTTAGGGCTAGTCTTACTCTATTTTACATATAACTTGTCATTTTCTATTTTAGCCAGTCTAATAGCCCTTTTGCTGCCTTGATGATTTCCTTGTACTCACGTAAAGCAGTCTCTGTCTCCTCTTGTTTGTATAATTTAAATGCCTGTTTTTTACTCCTCATCTTCATCTTTAAGTCATTGTTAAGCCACATTGGATGTGATTTACTCCTTTTACTTTTATTTCCACATGGTATTTGGTGATAAGTATGTATATTTAGTAAGGATTTGAACGTTGTCCATTTATGGCCAGTATTTTTACCTGTCAGTTCTTTGTCCTAGCCTATACTTTCTTTATATTGCTGCCCTTAGACTGTTAAAATCTGCCCTTTTTAAAATGAGTTTTTGTTTACAGTTTTTTTTTTTTATTCAATCTCAAATGAGACTGTGTTGTGATCACTAATTCCCAACGGTTGCCCTATTCCAACATTTGATACTATATCAATATTATTTGTGATGACTAAATCCAAGATAGCCTCATTTCTAGTTGGTTCTTGTATAACCTGGGCCAGATAATGATCCCTGAGTGTTCTCAAGAACCTGCTCCCCTTCGCTGAACTGCTGGTCTCATTTATCCAGATTATTTCAGGGTAATTAAAATCTCCCATTATTAGAACTTGCCCATGCTTAGCTGCATTTACAATTTGTAACAATAATTGTATTTCCTCACTTTAAGTTATATTTGGGGATTTATAGCATACTCTAACTAATATTCTTATAGAATTTACTGCTCCGTTATTTAACTCTACTTACAAACATTCATCATTATCGTGAGTTCCACCATAAATATCTTCTCTGATTATAGGCTTATATTCAGGTTCAACATACAGACAAATTCCTCCTCCCCTTTTACCATTGCCCCTATCTTTCCTAAATAGGTTATAACCATCCAGATTAACAGTCCAGTCATGAGATTCACCCCACCATGTTTCAGTAATGCCTATTAAATTCAATTTCTCCTTAACTGCTAATAATTCTAACTCTCCCATTTTCCTGGCAAGCTTTTGGCATTCGCGAGCATACAGTGAGTCTGTAGTTCTGAAGTGCCTGCCACTATACTTGAATTACTTAACAATACCTCCCTATTGACTATACTAACCGTCCCTCATCTCCTCCCCCTTGACTAGTTAATTCGTTTCTTACCCCCTCTACACTATTTACCCCATTACTTCTATCTAGTCTCTCCCCTACCTACTAGTTGTCCCACTATAGCAGCATGTCCAGTCATGTACACATAAATATGTCCGTTATTGTTTGGCACCTTTTATTGCATATGTTTTTGAAAGATCTGTGAATTTTCCAAGTAAAATTAGTTTTTGCTTGGGTTGTATTGCTTGTTGTAGGTTACTGTTGGTAATAAGGTGTTTTGGAGTTGGTATTGCCCATTACTGGCTAGCCACACTGACTGCAAAAAAGTTTCTGTACAATCCCGTATAAGATGGCAAAAAATAACTGGTGGGTGCCCCAACTCTGGTCTTACCATTGCTCTATCTTTCCAAATTTTTAGTTATTTGTTTGACTTCTCAATACATTCTTTTGTCTTGTAAATGAATATGCTCACAAAGAAGCAGATATTTACTTGGAAGACATCCTGTACCTGGTTTGTGTAGTGTTACCTGGTTCAAACCCTGCTGTTGGTTGATATAGTGCTTACCTGGCAAACATTCTGCAGCTGGTTCCTCTGCATGTGTCTGTATACTATTCAATGACAAATATTTACCAGGTAAGTCCTATATCAACCAACAGCAGGGTCTGCACCAGGTAACACTACACAAATACTTAATACAGAAGTAATAAGAGAAATGTACCAATGACATTCAAAGGCTTGGGAAGATCAGCATTACCACAATAATAAATGATAGCTGAACAGTACAGCTGGAGTTTGTTTATCCTATGAAATGGCACAAGTGTACTAAAGCTTGGGAAACTTCTTCTTCAATAGGCATTATATGTGGGGATACACCACTGAGGGTGCTGAAGCTTGAGAAACTTCTCCCTGAATGGTCACTATACGTTAGAATACACCACTGAGGGTGCTGAAGCTTTAGAAACTTCTCCCTGAATGGTCACTATACGTTAGGATACACCACTGAGGGTGCTGAAGCTTGGGAAACTTCTCCCTGAATGGGCACTATATGTTAGAACACATTACTGAGGGAGTTAAAGTTTGGGAAACTTTTCCATGAATGGTCACTATACTTTTTGAGGACGTACAGAAACTTAGATTTGATGGCAGGTATATATGCCTGAACATTTTTTGTCTTAGTTCTCAGGGTGACTTTATCCTTATCCCAGGCATGCTTGAATTCCTCTGCTATATTTTGCTTTCCGTTTGCACTGGAATACTCTCCTATTTACCTTCTATCCTTTCTGTAAACTAGTACCTTTGCACAATGCCCCTAAATCTTCCACCTCCCATCTTCAATTCTTCAACTCCTGTTTTTGTTGTTGTTAAGTCATTCAGTCGTGTCCAACTCTCCATCACCCTATGGGCCGCAGCACACCAGGCCCATCTGTCAGCCACTGACCCTCTGAGCTACATCAAGCTCATGCTCATTGCTTCATTAACCTCAACTATTCATCTCCCCTTGTTTTTATATTACTCTTTTTTCCTGGAAGAGACTTCCCTCTTGATCTTTATTAAAAAGACAAGAGAAGCTCCTTATTCCGGTTGGAGACCTTGAGACCCCAGCAGCGCTCTGTGTGAGACTACACTCATGGGATTGACTACACTCAGAGAATTATTACAAAGACTAAAGGGCCAATGTAAGTCCTTTCCATGTGCAAAAAGCAGCTCATCTTTAGCCAGAAAATATAATTTAAAAACACTTTACCTTATTAATGGCCACTTCTGTACCCCTCCACACCACTCATTGTCCTGAGCCCTAATGAAAGGAAGTGAAATATTTAAACAGCTATAACATTATTCAAGCCTTACCAAGATGGCATTCTCAATGCTATCTTAGTTGAAATCTGTTACTTACTTTCAGTAATACTCAGGACAATGAGTGAGTTGGGGAGGGGTACAGCAGTGGCCATTAATGAGGTTAACTGTGTATTTACATTATATTTTCTGTCTAAAGCTTTGATTTGCTGCTGTTTGCACATGTATTTTTAGTTGTAATTAATGGTGAACTAAAAAATAGATTTTAACATGAAAAGTGTGAATGCTGGCCCTTTAAGAAAGAGACTATGTTTTTTTTTACTACATTTCAAATAAAATGTTTTTTTTCCCCATATATATATATATATATATATATATATATATATATATATATATATATATATATATATATATATAGTAAATAAGTAGTACATTTGTATTCACATGTGAATGTCTAAAAGTTAAAAACGTCTTTCCTGCTCAGATTTAAAGAGATACAGTTATTGCACTGCACTCTGGTAAACTGGGCAGGGACATGCAAATGAGTCCACAATGCATTTACAATATTTAATCCAATGCCGCTTTATACATGGCTGCTTTTATGCATATGTTCGCTGTATTACACAGTAATAAAGCATAGCATTGTAGAGTTAGGAGACCTACCCACAGCTGTTTTAATCATAAATGGTTCTCATCAGTGTAGGGCTGGTTCCTAACTTGTGCTTTAGCTCTTGAACTCATTTGCATGTCCCTGCCCAGTTTCCCAGAGTGCAATGCAATAACAGTATTTCTTGTAATTCTGAGCAGGAAATACTTATATTTAGACATACTCTGTATGGTGGAGGCGTTTATCTCTCTTTTGTCACCATAAACTAAATGATGAATAACCTTTCTATAAAATCTAACATACAAGTTGGGATCCAGCCCGATACTGATGAGATCCATTTGAAGATCGAAACAGCTGTCTGCGGGTAGGTCTCCTCACTTATGCACAATCCATCCTATGCTATACTATAAAGCTGTATCTGTATTTCTGGATACATGGGGCCTCATTCAATTGCGAGTTGGCAATTGAATAGGGCTCTATATAATCACAGCACTTTTTTTTACAGAAGTTGTTAGTTAGTGAACTTCTATCCAAAAGCCAGGTCTTCACTTATATAGAGCCCTATTCAATTGGCCAGTTGAATGAGGCCCATGGTTTGCACAGTGAATATTTTGCATTTGTGTCGTTTTGTTGTAGGTTTGTTTCTTGTGTGGGAATGTTTGTGCATGTTGTCCTGCTGCTTTGTATTCATGTTTATGGTGTGCCTGATGTAATTGTGTGCATGTGTTTGTTTCTTGAGGGTATTTGTTAGATGTTTTTATTGTATGGATGTTGTGTATATTGTGTTGTTGCGTGTGTTCATTGGGTGGATGCTGTACCTTTGTGTGTTTGTGTTTAATGTATGGTTGATACTGTGTGCTTGTGTTGTGTTTAATTGGTGTCAGTGTGTGGATACTACATCTGTATGTTACTTTGATGCTACCAGTGTGTGGCTGCTCCTATTTGTGTTGTATTGATTGTGTGTATATATGTTTATTATATTGATGTAATGTATGTGCTTACTGTGTGACTGTTGCTCTGTGTGTTGATGCCATGTCTTTGTGATCCTGTGTTTGTTGTGTGTTGTTATGCGTCTGTTCTTGTGTAATTCTTGCTCTGTTAGTTGTATTACTATTGTTTATCTATGTTTATTATGAGGTTGTTGCATTGCATGTTAGGTTTACCTGTGTTTATTGCTTGGAGGCTATGCCTATTTTTTTAAGGTGAGGTTGTTGCTTTGTGCATTGTGTTTGTATTGTGTATTTGTGTTTGATGTGTAAATGTCACTTTTTGAATTGTGTTAATGTTATGTATCTAAACGTATTGTGTGGTTGTTGCTGTGTGTGTTGTATTGTTGCGTGGATGTTGTACAGATCTAGTTGAATTACCATTTACACACTAGTGTCTTTGTATTGGTTAGTATAGAAGGGGTTACATGCTGGCACCACATCAGTTAATCATGCGATGATCTCATCCCACCCGGGGACATCAATGACATCATCTCATTAAGCTGTCTTTTGTCCAGCTCGTTATCCCAACAAAGCAAGACTAAGACTCCGCACTGACTTCAAGTGAATCAATCTTTATTTGCACGCCCAATGTGTGTTAACAACATATAGGATAGCGTTACAGGGGATAGGTTAGCGCATGGCAGCTCACAATCTAATCCCAGGATCAGCAAGGCACTGCCAGGCGTAGTGGGTACCAGGCCTCACAAACAGGCAGGGAACAAAAGGTGCAATTAGCTATAAAAGACATATTGGAACTGGCTTCCATCTCTGCGTTTCTCCACTCAAGCACACTATCGCCGTGCCACTGGAGTTGTGTTTATATAAAGGGTGCTCGTATAGGAGAGTTGGGGGGAGTACAGGAGAACATTGCCCTGGAAAAGATCCAGTCTTTGCCCATTAAGTGCTCATATCTTTCTTCCTCATTACTCCCCAGGAGGATTCTCCAGACTGGAATAAATTCATGTCAACATGATAATCCAAGCTACATCTCCCTCCCCAGAGAGTCCCTGCCTCCGCAGCTCAGAAGCTTTTTATGGTTTCTAGCAGAAGGGCAGGTGGGGGAGGTCGAGGCACACAGTAGGGACGACTACAACCCCTTACACTGGCGAGGACCCAGCCATGCCTGGGGAGAAAGCTTTCTACAAAATATAAGGTGGAAAGTGAGAGAATTAGGGTTTGAGAGATACTTAAAAGGTGAGGGTCTCAGAAAGAGAGAGGACGTTTCGAAAGAGCGGAGAGAGTAAGGAAAGATTAATATAACCAAGAGAAATCCATACTAGATCTAAGAATAAATCGCCAGCCAAATTAGTACTAATGGAAAGTAGCGGTGAATACTTACAATATTGTGTATGATCCAAAAAAGAAATGTAAAGAGTGTTTTGTGCCCTCGTTGGTTCTATCGATATCGATCTAAATTATGGTCCAACTCCATGTACATATATCACATATTGCAATATAAAATATAACTTTTATTGTTGTAATATAAAAATAAGGAAAAAAATATATTTTAAATACTAACTGTAATTAAAATGTAAGTCAGAGTGCAGATTGTTTCTTTGGTTTTATATTTTAACCGGTTTGTTTCTATAAGTATTTAATTTCCTTATTTTTATTATGCAACAATAAAAGTTATATTTTATATTTCAATATGTTATCAATATACATGGAGTTGGACCATATTTTAGATCAATATCGATAGAACCAATGAATGCACAAAAAACTCACATTTCTTTTCTCCTCAAATGTAAGGAGTCTGGGAGAGAAGGTAGACCTCTTTAGAGGAGATTACGGAGGGAAGGCTTTTCCTGTTGGGTGGACGAAGGCAAACTCTGATTC
Source organism: Discoglossus pictus (assembly GCA_027410445.1). Taxonomy (NCBI): domain Eukaryota; kingdom Metazoa; phylum Chordata; class Amphibia; order Anura; family Alytidae; genus Discoglossus; species Discoglossus pictus. Next base: position 286,081,314 of record CM050168.1, read on the forward strand.
TGTTAAAAGGCTAGGATTTTGAGTGAAGAACTGAGAGACTGGAAGAGGTAGGGAGGCCTGATGATGGCTGGGAGAGAGAACTGAGCTCTTGAAGAAGAGGTCTGAGGAAAAGCTGAGAGAGAGCCATCTGAATGACGTAGAAAGTAGGGAGGTCGGACACAGCCGTGGACCTGTTTAAAGTAATTTATCCAATGTGTTTTGAATCATCATTTTAGAAATCCATCATGGCTTAGATATTGTCATTACCCATAAAGCTATGTATTACTGCTCTGATATACTACTGTTTCTGGACCATTTAGTCCTAAATTATAAGTAAGAGATGATTGAAAGTACAAAAGCAATGCAATTCAGTGGAAATATGGGTAAACCATCCATTGGCAACCAGCATGCTCACGAAAAAGACAAGATCTTGACACTGATATTTCAGTCAGTCTAAATGATTTCATGACAACTGGATTGTAGTTCCAACTGGAGCCTTGCCCCTTTATATACATCAATTTAGCCCACAGAAGAAAAGTGGCACCAAAATGCCCTTTAGTAACAACGACACAAGCAAGTCAGAGGGCAGAGGCCTAAGCTGTTTATGTAGCATTGTGTATTATGGTGTCATGCTTGTCTTCTCACTATACTCACTACTGTGAAAATATGTTGGTGCTGTGTAAATCAAAACTAAACTTCTGAGATAAATTTCCCATTGGTGTCCAGTTCTCTCTGCACCCTCTTTGGTTGTCGCTGGTTCTTCCTATTTGGCTCTTTCTAAACATTACTTGGTAATTGCCATCTATTACTTTCTTGACTGACCTTGACTAGTACCCCTGCTTCATTGCTTTAGTACCACAAGTGGTAACCCCTGAATAGCTCTAGCCTACAGTATGCCAGGTCTGGCTTTGCCTTGGTCAATTCTGGCTTCTACACCCTGCCTTGTACCCACTATGTGGCTCCTTCCATATCCTGAGTCCCTCTTGAGCTCTTCTTGTTTCCTCTCTATCTTGACTAATATCCGTTGTGCCTGTTATATGCTGAATGGGTACCCCTACCTGCCTCTCCAGGCCTGGCTATAATCCTCTCTCTCTGGACAGGAACATCTTGTACTGGTGACTAATCCTTAGAACGAAACACCAGACTTGACTGTATCTGCAAAATTACAGATGCAAAATACAGAAATGGATGATGGAACAAAGACTTCAAAGAAGTTGAGATAAGTCCAAAACAACTGCTATATCCTTATAATACCAGAGTTCACATGGCAAGAGTATCTGCAGCTATCCCGTTAGAAAATAAGAGGGCATTGGGATTATCTTTACAACACTGGGCTCTCAAATACAAATCAGACTAAATATATGAGATTCAAAAGCGGCTCAGCAAGACACTACCAAATCCCACCGATGATTTTCAGGGCTGTTCTGCATGGATTGTGGTTGGTAAAATGTGCACATTCTGGATACATGTCTCAGTCTTGAGAGACAATGGCTTATAATGGCCAAAGGAATGCATCCACAGAGAGTAATAAAAGGAACAGACACCAGGTTGTATTCACATCGCTGAGAATCCGCAGAACCTCTAAATATAGCAATGCTGGGGCCCTCACACAGTCTTCATACGTGTAGGGGATCGGTAATGTGTACCTGACATGCACAGGGCGTTCAGGGAGACCGACCACAGGTTCAAACAACTATTCCAGTCTGTCTTAAACATGCAATCAAGTGATTATATTCCTGTATATGAATACATATTTATAGAGCTGTGTTATCTTACGGATTAGTTAGTAAACGTTTAGAATTATAGTGTTCTGCAAAACATTTTAAGAACCGACTGGCTAAGAAAGATTTGATCTACCACTAAAACGAGGTTAACACCTTCAGTATTGGGCATACCTTCATGTCAATAGTTTAAAGGTGCCTTGGTGACTGGAGGGGTTATACAAGGTTACACAAAATGGAAATTTCCTGCCTCTTTGGCTCTTTGACCCTTTTGCACCTTCTTGGCCTGTGTTCATCACTTCCACCCTTCCAAATAGCGAGAACCAGCCTCTAGTACTCGCTTAAGCTGTGCCACTTGGCAATCAACTTCCTGGGATTCTCACAGACCTCCCTCCAGTGTTCAATGCCGTTGGCAGTGATGCTGTGGGCCCCTAAAATTAGCCGACCCACCACCTGGTTCTTGGTAGTACGATCAAAGTCTATGACAAGGAACTCAATGCTGATGTCAGGCAGCAGATCTGTAGGGATGTCATAGATGAAGGATTCATTGAAGACAGGGTTCAGAGTACACTTCTTGACATGAGTCTTCTTCTTGGCAATCCGTTTTCTGCCGTAATACACATTGACCTTGACATACGGATCTGTGAAGGAAGAAAAGAAACTCCAAAATTAAACTACTCAAGGCTTTCAAAAGGTTCAATATTTTGGATCAAATAGTGTGTTGGCCAGCTGTACTCCAAGTTTGGTGAGGATTGAAGTCACTTAGAGCCTACTACCAGGGACGGTTTTGTGTGTGCAAGGGGGGAGTTTACATTTTTGGAGCTGGACTTGCATTTATTATTGAAATCTGCTTGCTTCTGAGCAAATGTAGGTGAAGCGGGTTGGTGTCAAATTCAATAAGATCCAATTTTCTAACAAATCTCACTAACCTCTTCCCTCCTCTCCCACTCCCTCTTCCCTGGAAAAAAAAACCACCTCCCTCAGGGTATCTATCAGGAAATACTGAAACTATACAAGGCAAAATATTTTTTATATTTGCGTTTTTCAAAAATTCAGATTTTCTTTAAAAATGTTTTTAGTCTAAAGGTTTCCCAAATAGTTCAGGTCCATATTCTGACCAATTTTGGAACAGGCGGGATACACTTTGCATACATCCCTGATGAAGCAGCATCAAAACCTTCCAATCAAGAAGCAACCCTTCTCAAGTTCATAGGCCTCTTTCTTTTTTATGACCTTTACAGTATCTAGTTTTGGATCCGATTTTCCATGTTTTATTGTTTGTGTATGTACTGTATATATATATTTACATACACAAAAAATAAAAAATGGCGGGCTTCTCTTGTTTTTAGTGACACTGGCACAGTGGTGGGCATTGTAGTCCTAAGACGGCCGCCAACAGTTTGGGATTTAATTCGCTCTCTGTATGCAGGTTCTCTCTATCCAAGGAGAAAATCCTACAAGTACTAGAGAGGACCCGCAAGGGGGTTAAACACCTATTCGTAGCACTGTAAATGCAAATAAAAAATCACTACTGCACTGTAAATAACGGGGAAAGCGATGATAGACATTAGAACTAATTGAACAACAGTCTCAAGCCTGCAAATCGGTGGTATATAAGATTTTTTTTTGTTTCATTTCGGGGTTAAATCAATCTAGGGTATCATTGAGTTAATACATATCAGGCCACCCATATGGACTAGAACGGTATTGGCATTGATTTTCATAATTCTTTATTTTGCGGGTTTGCAAGTCTGATCGCATATCGGACCCCCGAACCTAATTGATTGACATGTACCCTCCATGTTTTACTGGCTGATTCGAAGTGGGAGGTTACGGGCTTGCTTATTGATCATGTTCCCACCCTGAACTGCTACGAACCAGTGCATAGTTTACGGAGTCAGCTTTGGGCCAGTAACTTGCGACATTGAGCAATTGAATAGCACCGGAATCGGAGACGAACGGGAGCCTGCAACATACCCGCAGACATACGGCCTACAACGATCAAGATGCGGGCTTGCAATTGAATCAGGCCCATATTCTGTGGTAGTGACACTCTAGGCTAGTGGTTGTCACTAGGGAAGGACATGGAGGGCCTAACACTTTAAAAATACTGTACTATTCCAATTAGTCAAATTTATAGAAAGATTATTACATTTATTCTATTCATATCAGTGAAAAACTAGAAAAAATTTACTGTGTCAATTGTATCGCCCTGTAAAAAATGTTCTGGGTCCCTGTTAGCAGATTATGGACATTTGTGAGGGTAAAATTGTCCCTGCAATTAAAGGCAAAGTTTGGTAGATATATATTCATTTTGTTTATCTGTTGGCGGAGTAGAGAGCCTGTTCTATTGGTCAAATTGTAGTCCTCATTGGTTAGTGGATTACTTTGGTAATGTGAAATGTGGCTTATCATGATTTGCCAATTTATTGCATTATGAGCTTGGCCGATTGCTATTAATTTGTTTATTTATAAAATGCAGTATATTTCTATTACATATAGCTTTTTGTTGTATTGCAATGTCGTGACAGCTCAATGATTTTTCTACATGTGTGACAGTGTGATATGTGAATTATGTTCAAGATATCATTGAACATTTTTAGATAGATAGCACAGGTTATACACAGATCTATCTTTAATTTTGAGGACCTCTATATATATATATATATATATTATACGATGAAAAGGGGTAAAATAACCAAACTACTTTTTAGAACAAATTGTTAAATAATACCTAAGAACAGTGTCACATGTTGTTCATATACACAGCATGTCACTGTCTGTTTCTTACCAACATGAGACAGTGGTAATGTGAATCCTCTCCCCTACAGAGACACTTTAAATGCATTACAGAATTATCCAGGTAAGTTCTGGATAAATAGCTGCTACCTGAGAGGCCGCTGATGTCCATTCTTGGCAGGTGCTTGGCTTTCAGTACGACAACGGTCATTCTCTGTGCCACAGGCTGGTAGGACAGTGAGACCTGCAGCTCTCCACGACTGATGCATTTCTGTAGGACAGAAGTAGAAAACATTATGAATGTAGGGTGAGTGTGAGGGTACACAATGCAAGTAAAGGATAAGAACGCTACACAGATTAAGGACTCAGAAAGAGACATCTATGAACACAAATACTTCACACAAATGCAAAAAAACGACATTAACTTGCAGAATCCATTAAAAATGTGTCAAAGATTTGTTTGGAGCTGTTTGAAAGCTGGTATACCAGATTGTGTTTTGTTCCCTCTTTTGGCGTCCATGCCTGAAAAGGATAGTATGACGTCTTATGAGTCCACAAATAGCTTTGTAATTTGTTCTACCACTGAGGTAAGAGACCTCTTGTGATATACTCTTCATTTCTGGCAGTCTTTATCTAATTACTTCACATTTCAACAATGTTCCAAGGACTAACTTTTTACTTAAAGGCAAAAATGATTACCATATATGATTTGCCAACTGACAGAGAGAGTAGGACAGGTTTGGCTGTAGTCACGAGACACTGAATAGTAAGACAACTACCACAGAGCAGCACTGGACTGGTCACAGAGGAGGGTAGAGTTGGCCACAAACACTGGCAATAAGGGTAGGACTGGTATCTGGAGAAAGATCAGGAACGAGGCCACTTCTGGACTCAGTCATTGACGAGACCACAGAGTAGGACAGGACAGGTCACATATGGAGACCATAGAGCTGGCCGCAAAAAATGGAAATTCAGGACAGGACTGGCCACTGTAGAGAGACCACAAACTAGGCCTCATTAATTTATTAGACCACAGAGCCGGGCAGGGCTTCCACAAACTTTGGAGAGACTACAGAGAAAGCTAGAGCTGACCACAAAAACTGGATAATACAGGACTGGTCACTGGAGAGAGACCACAAACTAGGACAGTCCTGGTCTCCGTCATTCATGAGACCACAGAGTAGGACAGGATTTGCCACAAACACCGGAGAGACTAAAGAGCAGGATAGGACTGGCCACTATCACTAGAGACCACACAGTAGAACAGAGCTGGTCACACAGACCACATTGTTCTTGTTTTTCCTCACGCTCCATGCTGAGAGCTCTTTATTCTTTGATTCCCTAATTAGCTGATTTCTGGCAACGTCCGTAAGCTTGGGCCTGGCTGAGAGGAAAAGCTTTGTGTAAAGCAAATTAATCCAGTAGAGAGGAATCAAAGCTCTGCCAAGCAGGAAGAAGCAGCCAATACAGACATTGTATAAAGTGGAGCTAACGGACTATAAAAGACATAATATAAAGAGAGATTTGAAAAAACTCTAAAGAATATGTTATGTGAACAAATGTACGTAAAATATATTATCAAAGAATGGAAAGAAGAAATACAATGAATTTGATAATCAGGTCCCAAAGAAAAATGGAACAAAAACACTAACAAAACAAACTGGAACCCAGAGACAAATAGATAAAAAAAAATAGTACTCTATCTTTGAAAGACAGGGAAGAAAATAACTGGAACCCATGGAGACAAAGAATAAAATAAAAGGAATCCACAGAGACGGAATAAAAATATAACTTAAAAAAAAAAAAAAAATTAACTAAAACCAAGAGATACAGGGAACAAAATAACTTGACCCAGAAACACAGATAGCAAAATAATGAGCCCAAAAAGGTGGGACATAATGACTGGGACTCAAATGGAGCCCAAAGAGACAAGACACAGTTATCTGACCCCAGTGCTTAACATCAATGCAGAGGGTGAAGTTGGTCAGCAGTCTGACCATATAGCTCTGAGGATCGGGCAAGACATCAGTAATAAAGGTATGGTTTAGTCCGACATGTAAACATAAGATGTTTTTCATTATATGATTTGCAAATTAAACCCAACCTCCCTTGCTATGGCTTCATCTCCATGGAGATAGGTTCATGAGAAGTGAACATTATGCCACCTGCAGCTACCCGAGAGGAGCAAATCTAACCATCAATAGCTTTGTCTAGCAGAAAGGAAAGGTTTGAAACCTGACATTGATTTAGAAAAACAACAAGAACAAGGATCCATAGACGACAGCATTTAAACAAACCCAGAGAGACACAATGTCTAAAATACCGATAAGCACAGTGGCACAAAGAGACACACACAAATCACAGGGACCCTAAGACACCCGTCATAATAAAAAAGCAACATTCACACAAAACACACAAACAGACTCATAGGCAAACAGACAGACACAAAAACCAGGAAGGCACAGACAAGATAAAGATCCAGTAAGACAATCATACAGATCCTAAAAGGCAAGCACAAGACCACAGAGACAATGAAAAGAACATGTCTAAAGCCATAACCAGTGGTAAAGATCCAGAGGCACCAACATCCACAAGGACCATAAAACACAGACCATCACAAGGGACAAAAACAAAAAAGTGAGAGACAATCACAAGTATCCAGAGAGTCACAAAGAGACAGGCTAGGACAAAGTGAGGAGCATACAAGCACCTAGACAGTCTAAGGATCCAAAGAAACAAGCGCACAATTCTAGTGACACCTACAATCACATAGACCAATAGGTAGAAGCTTCTTACACACTTCCCGAGAGACCCAGACAAGCGCCTGGGCCCATAGACACACCGACACACAAGGGTCGAGTGAGATCTGGTAAATTATAAGCATTATCATAAACTGAGCCAAAGCCCAGTAGTCCAGAATGATACAGAGGACCATATTAACTAAAAGGTGGAGTGTAGAAGAACTCTTGAAGAAACTCTCCATTCCTGTGTTAGCCTATGGTCACTATTTAAAGGAATTTCCATCTTCAAGAGTTCTTCGAAAACATCACCTTTTAGTATATATAGCCCAGAGACATATAAGCTACACACTGCTGTGTAGGGACATTATTCTGACGTTATTACTGAAGAAAAACGTTAGTAACTTAGTATATAGCCTTGGGCTAGTCATTATATACCAATCACTTTAGGCTGATATTGAAGGGGAGGGCGTTAGTTAGGTGATGTGGGAACTATCTATAGTTATACAGAGAGTCCATACATAGGACCAGCTATTAAGTTCTATAATCTATAATATACTCTATATTCCCACACCTGTTAAGGCTGAGGTGTAGGTATCCGGGCTTTTAAGCTGAACAACAAGATTCTTACTTAACAAATATCAAGACCAATGGTTGGAAATATTGCATCCCTCCACTTGGAGTATATGCTAATTCTGGCAATTGTGATCAATATTTTCCATACAATTTTGCTTTTTTTTTTTTTTTTCCTAATTTTTAAAGAGGTTTTAAATTGTTGCTGTTATTTAGATTAAATAAAGTTTATTTCATTTTACATCATTCCCAATATATTCTGAATTGAAGAAAAACATTACAGTAAAATCCTTGTGCCCCACTTATCTGGACTTAAAGGATGTCTGTGTAGTTGTGACATCTTGAATCACTAAAATATGTTATATTAGTTTTCATTGTGAAAGGCCTCTCTGATTGTCATATTATATGTGATGTTTGTATATTTCCCATTATGGTGGTTTGTTAACATTTGGCAATCTCGTTTATCTTTGACTCAGTCCCAGACGCATTTCTGGAGATACTTCAGCACTTTTTAAAAGACTGAATAAAAATTCCAAGTGGAAGCAGATACTTAACAGCATGTACTTGAAGCAGTTCAAGTGCTTTGGGTGTGAGTACAGTGTTGGCCGAAACATGATCAAACTAAATAACAACAGAAGACCATTATGATCACTAGATTTGATATCAAATAAGAACCAATCAATGCTCTCCATTATATCTACCTTCCTTTGGCAAAGCTTACGCTGGTCCCAGGCATGCTTGAATTACTTACATTTTCTCCAGAAAAGTTATCTATTTCCTTTCCTAAAGTAGTATTTTTGTACTTTCCTCGTATAGCACATGGTTAACCCAAATGTTAAGTTCATAAACTCCAGCATTCCTCTTTTTACTGAAACATACTGCCCTCTGGAATTTTACTAAATCCTTGAATATATTTGAATACAGCTCACCTGAATATTTCTCTTTATGATGTCTCTGGTTAACTGGACTTTTCCAGTGCTGGGGTCCACTCCTGCAAGAGGCACCATAACCTCTCCAATGACATCATCTCGGGAGAAGCGGTCAAAGCTCAGTACCAAGAAGTGAAGTACCAAGTCTTGCAGCTGACTGTAAGGAATTCCATAAAACGTGAAGGTCTCATCAAACACAGGGTCAAGGGTTTTACGTAGAACCCTAGTTTTCACCCGATGCTTCTTGTCTGGCAGGATAGTCATCTTTATATAGGGATCGGAGCCCTGAGAATGTTCATCCATCACAGGTAGACCATGAGCTTCTTGGATGGTCACTACCAAGGCTTTTTTGGGAAAGTTATAATCCACTGAAAGAGTCAGTGATCCAAGCATGACATCCTCATCTGGAGAAGATGGGGATGAGGTTTTGCTGCCACTAGAGGTCAAGCTCTGACCCGGGCTTATTTCATTTCCATAGTCTGTTTTGATTGGCAGCTGATCCATGCAGGCTGCTGTGGCCAGGCCATTTGGACCCTTCTCAGAGCTCATTAAGCCAGCTTCAGCTTTGTCTATCAAGAGGTTCCCATGGTCAGTGCCACTGATGTTTGAGTTCTTGTCTCTGCGGATGCGGATGTTTTTCTTTTTGTTACTGAGGGTTTCTGGATAGATACTGATTCCTTTCAGCATGTGTATGAACTTGTATGGGGGATTTTTATGCTTCTTCTCTGCCCGGTTGTGGCAGCAGGTCCAGACAAAGATTGTGACTGAGACTAAAACCACAAGAACAGTGGCTCCAATAAATCCTGCTGCAATTGGGGACATATCTGAAAATAAGGTGGAAAATAGGTAGAAAACATTACAATTGTATCAAGATGAATCCCAGAAGTAATTACATTTCACATTATCACTAGATATTCATAAGGAACTGCACTGAAACTAATGGAATGTCCCAATGATTGCCACTGGGACCAGTGGTGTACCTGAGGGATTTGTACTTTCTTCAGTAGAGTACCTCAGGGATCTGCACTGGGACCATGGTAGTAGTTTAGTGTGACCAATGGAGTATCTCAAGGAACTGTACTGGGATCGATTAACTACTTTAGGGATCTATGCTGGAACCAGAGGAATAACTCAGGGATTTGTGCTTGGACAAATGGAACACCTCATGGATCTTTACTGGCACTAATTGATTATCTCGGGGGTACTTCAACTAGTGGAGTACCTCTGAGATCAGTTCTGATACCAGTTTAGTACCTTTATAAATCACTATTCAGACCTCACCTAGAATATTGTGATCAAATTGGTCATGGAGCTGTATAACCAGGAAAGAAATATACTCATGCCACTTTACAGTTCAGCTATTACAGCCTACCTATAGTATTTTGTTTAGGATATATAAGAAGTTGGATTAGCAGCAGAAAGAGAGCTTTATACAGTAGATCACTACTAATGTGTTATCTAGAGCAGGTGCAAGCAAACTTTTTAATCTTGGACCCATCCTCCTAATATGACTGGTTCCCCTTCTTGCCCCCAAACCATTGGAACTGTGCCTTCCATACTCATTATTCTCTTCATCCTTCTATAACATGTTCCCTTATTTTACTATCTCTATTTTCTCTTCTCAGTCTTCCTTTTCTGCATATTTATTTACAGTGCAGTTGGATGTCTCACGTATTTAGGTATTAGTATGAGAAAGGGGGTCATAGCAATGTATGAAACACTAGTCAGACCTCAGCAATGGTTTTGTGTTATGGATAATGGTAGAGACGGGTGTCATATCACTTGATTTCGAGTCAGCCTTACCCTAGAACAATATGTGTAGGCAAAGGTATTAGCAGCAGAAAAAGATACTCATGTCACGTAATAGATCCCTACTCTGACTTCACTTATAGTATTATTTTTTTACCTTTTTTATACCTTCAATACTAACTGACTCTTACACCTGCTATACCACAAATTCTTAGGTCTACTAAACCACTATCTCCAATATATTTAATATTACACTCACTTATAATTCCTATCCCACTGCCCCATATATTTCCATTACTACTGCTCTTATATGATTCATACTACAGCCTCTTATATCTCCAATAAAATAGCTTCTTAAACAATTGCCTCTCATACCTGCTATAATACACACTCTTATATTTGTTAAACCACTACTTCTTATACTATTACTGTACTACTGTCCCTTATACCTCCTATAAACCTGCTTCTTATACCACTGATAATGCCCAATATTGCAGATTACACCATGTTTAAGAGTAAAGTAAATCTCCCTAGCTACGTTAATCAACTGTACCTGATACATTGCGAGAGAACTGCTACGAGTAACTGCGACAAGCCAGAGCAGATAATTAAGGCAAACTTTCCCATTGAGCTTTGCACTGACAAAAGATTACGAGTGACTCCGTTAGACTTTTACCCCAAAACCCTATGCTAATAAGACTTTACGGATAACTCGCAAAATAGGGCAGCTCTGTAACTACAAAAAAATTAAGAAAAGACCACTCGCAAATGGTTTTAAAACTTTAACATTATTGGACACTTAAAAGTCCAATATAAAAATATGTGTAATTAAAAAATATGATATTGTATTATTATGTCCGTTTCATTATACAATATCAATGGTAACACACAACCTAGTACTCGAGGGGTTAATACATATCAGGAAACCACGTTGCCTACGAACAACTGCTCTAATACATCGTCAATATATTTATATATATATATAAACACAAAAATAAACACATTTATATATTTTCCCATAACAATTGTCACATCTATTAAATTTAAAAAATTATAAATGAATAAAAAAAAATAATATATTGATTGATAAAATGGTTACATGCCGCAGTTACGGCGCTTGTTCTCACTCATTATAATAATCCTGCCGTTCTTATTTCCTATTGGTTCCTAGAGCCGTTCCTCATCCGTAAAGCTTGGTTTGGATAGTCCCTACACTGTAATCTCTTGTGGACAAGGCAGTATTTACGGATGTGGGCCGAGTCCTGTAATATTGTGAGTGAAAAGATTAACATAAATGTGTAACTTAGGGGCAAAAAGCTTCTACAGTCGATTTATGGGTATACCGCAAATTACACCTTTCGATTAGCATTGGGGCCACTTATATCTCTTATACAAATCTGTTATAGATCCAGTACAAGTTGCTGTCTCAAAGCCGAAACCGTAAACCATGCACTGGTTCGTAGCAGTTCAGGGCAGGAACATGATCAACTAAGCAAGCCCGTAACCTCCCATTTCGAATTAGCCAATAGAAAATGAGACTGTCATTATTACAGCAGTAAAACATGGAGGTTACATGTCAATCAATTAGGTTCGCGGGTCCGAAATGCAATCAGACTCGCAAACCCGCAAAATAAAGAATTATGAAAATGAACGCCAATACTGTTCTAGTCCATATGGGTGGCCTGATATGTATAAACTCATTGATACCCGAGTTCCATTTAGCCCTGAAATGAAACATAAAAATACATTTAATTTCCTTTGCGGGCTTGAGACTGTTGTGCAATTAATTCTAATATTTATCATCACTTTCCCCGTTATTTACAGTGCAGTATTCATTTTTTATTTGCATTTACAGTGCTATGAACAGGTGTTTAACCCCCTTGCGGGTCCTCTCTAGGACTCGTACGATTTTCTCCTTCTTTTGCCATTCATGGGTGTGAAAACGTTTGCGGGAAATTGAGCAATTGAATAGCGATTTGCGATTTTAGCCATCATAACTCTTGCGAAAGTGAAAGATTAAAGGCTTCGGGAGGCTGTAAGTTACGGGTTTAACCATCGCAATTTTTTAAAGGCTGTAACTCATAACCAGTTTGGAGCCCGCAAAAAGACGCCAATTGAATAACAAATTATCTTGCGACCTCACTTACGGGCTACCGGATCACCCAAAACCTCAATTAAATGGGGGCCCAAGTTAGCAGCAAGTGCTCAAGAGTGTTCAAAAATGAATCTTTTTTTTTAAATGTTTTGTATGCTCAATGCGTACACAGTTCATAATGTTACTAGTTTGTTACATACTTCAAATTGTGATTCTTTAATTAAGCAGTCTACACGTAACAACCTCCCAGTCAACCATTACATTTACTGCGCCTCTTATATGGGTCAAACACCCCAGCATTTGTTTTCCTAAAACCTTACCTAGATTTTAACCATTTATCAATAACACCTGGTGCTTGCAGCTCGCCACCTGATGAGTTATGTACTCAATCATGCCACAGGCAGTGTACCCGCCCTCACCCCCTCCTGGGACCTTGAGACCAGGTGCGTAGTGCAAGGTACAAATTGAGGTAAATTCCCTATCTAATTTACCTTCATCCTAGAGTAGAAAAGGACCTTTACTATGAGCCAACTGTTAACAGTTGATCCAGCTTCCACCATTGCGATGTAACTAAACCAGCTGTTTTTGTTTGTTTGAGTGCTCCAAATGGCCATTGTAATACACTATGGCCCTCATTTGTCTTTCCTTATCAATGTTTGTATTAACTACAAATGCCCGTTATCTAGGCCAGAAACATGCAACAATTCTTGCCATTACGTGCTCTTCTGTCCACAATGCAGCCCACTTTGCCTCTACCGTGGAATAACTGTTTCTCAATGAGGAAATCACAGCTGGACACCACTTCACCTGTTCCATAGCCTTGTATAGGGAACAATTGGCCCCAGTCCACATCTGCATAAGGAATGGATGTCATGACTAGAGTCCAGTAACATCCCTAAAATTCTCTTGTGGCAACAACCTAAATAAGATGTGATGGAACTTGGATCCAAACACAGTTTAATCATACTACCCTAATTGCTGGAATACCTTATCAACTATGCCATATTGGTCTCTTGTTCATACATTTAGGATTGGTGTCGAACTCAAGCTAAACTCTGCAGGACCACCCATGAATTTGGACCTATAGCAGCCGGGAAATAGTGTGACCACCCCAACTAAGGATAAATTCATAGACCGTTCTACCAGAGCCATCTTTGGCTTCCCATCTAATACATAATGCATAAGCTTAAAGGAAACCATGTTTGATAATGGCTATGGATTGAAGAGCGAGGCATTTGTGGGCACATTTGCATGTCCTGGTTCAGCTTCCCAGAATGCAGTGTAATAACTGTTTTTCTCGGAATTCTGAGCAGGAAGCAGGTTTTTAACTTGTTTTAGACATTCAAATGTGAACACAGATGTACTATTTATTTACTGTACTACTGTACGGTGGAGGGCTTCCATTGATATTTTGCCCACCATATTATAAATGATTGTTGTGGTGAACTACCTACTCATAAAGTCCACAACACAAGCTGAGATCCCACTCCATGCTGATGATAGTCAGTAAGCTTGAAACAACTGTACATGGATTGGATACTCAGCCTGTGTTTAATCCAACCTTGGCTTTGCATTAAAGCTGTGTAATACAGCATGCATAAGCTTAAAGGAAGCCATGTTTGATAATGGCTATGGATTGAAGAGCAAGGCATTTGTGGGCACATTTGCATGTCCTGTCTCAGCTTCCCAGAATGCAGTGTAATAACTGTTTTTCTCAGAATTCTGAGCTGGAAGCAGGTTTTTTAACTTGTTTTAGACATTCAAATGTGAACACAGATGTATTATTTATTTACTGCTTCCCATCTAGGAATGCAAAGTAATTTTTTACAAATCTCAAAACACGAGGCTCCTGGTTGACCTATTTGAGGCACAGGGGTCTACGAAGCAGGTTAAGGGTTCAGCTTCCCTTAATAGATTACCATGAAACTGTTTGACATGGAGGCACCATATAACACAGCCACATCCACCCATCCATATCAGACCTTGTAAATCACATGGCCAACCTGTCAAACAGGCTGCCACGACCCCCAGAAACACTTACCACCAGCAGGGAAGATACCAAAAGCCTTATAGACTGCCATAAAAGCAGATGCCACCATATGTCACTAAACAACCTCAATTCTGCAGTATTACAAAGAGGGGTTTCCTCCATAAGGAAATTTAGGTATCTCCATCAGCCATGCTAGTGGAGGTATTGGTGAAGGAAACATTATTAATTTGTATTCCTTTTTACATCTAAACCATGTTTTTAAACATGTATCTACTATTGGTGCTAATTTTTCTAATGACTTACCCCTTATTAAATCTTTATCATGCCACTTCCAGTGATCAACTTCCCATTCTGACGCCAGAGAGTTTTCAATTTGTTACCACCTCGAATTACATATATGCGAAGACCATTTCATACAGTTAGAACCCATTACCGCATTGTAATAATATTTTATATAAGGCATAGATCAACCACTTCTAGAAAAGCTTCTTTTTGCAGTTTCTATTTTTAATCTGGGTCTCTTCCCCCGGTAAATGAACTTTTCTATTAGCTGCTGGCGTTTAGATTAGATACCTCAAGAGGTATTGCTCTAAAAATATAATTGATTTTTTGGCAATATTGTCATTTTTATAGCAAAGATTCTCCCTGATCAGGTTAGATGTAAATTCTCCCATTTTATTAATAATAGTTTTATTTTATTATATAATCTTGAGAAGTTCAGTTTTGTTAATTCTTAAATTTTTAGACCAATTTTTAGACCAATTTTTAAATCAGTCCCAAATATGTTATGGACTCAGATTTCCAATTAATTTCAAAAATCTTGTTTAATTGTTGAATGTCAACCTTCTCAAGAGTCAAGGTTAAAGCTTCAGTTTTTGCCATATTGATTGTATAATCTGAAATGTTCTCATATTCTGTAATCAATTGTTGAATATATTTTAAAGAATTAATTGGATCAGATACAGTCAAAATCACGTCGTCTGCAAACAACATGATCTTGTAAAACATTCCATCAATATTTATACCTCTTGTGAGCTTCTAACATCATCAAGGCAAATTTAGTGGAGAGAAAGGGCATCCTTGACGAGTTTCGTTGGTAATGATGAACTGGTCAGTTTTAAAACCAACACCTCATACGTGGGCTGATGGGGATGAATTAGAGCCCCTATCGCTTTCGTACCGAACTTATCCAAACCAAATTTTTGCAAGACCAATGTCATATACCAATTAAGCCTGTCAAAAGGTTTGCGACGTCCAGGGTAATAATAGTACTAGGAATTTGTTTCAATTTGCAACTTGCTATAAGATCTATTAATCTTCTAGTATTATCAGTACCCTTGCGGTTGTATACAAAGCCAAGTTAACTAAGCTAAATAGTATTGTATTCAGTCTCTTTGCTAGTATTTTAGAATACATTTTAACATCTGAATTTATTAGGGATATTGGTCTATAATTCTTGCAAAACCTGATGTCTTTGTCTTGCTTGGGAATATATATTATGACTGCCTGTAGCATTTCAGCCTGTTTCCTCTGATTTTATTTCATTAAAAACCTTAACTAGGGATTTTGAAAGAGTTTCTTAAAATATTCTATAATAAGAAGTAATAAATTCATAGGGGCCTGGTGCTGAAATTATCTTTAAATCCATAATTACCTGTTTATTTCACTAGTATTAATCTCTTTATTAAGATTTTCAAGTTCTTCTATCCTTACTTTAGGTAATTTCGGCTTATTTAGAAATGTTTCAATCAGTTGTTTACTAGGTTTTAAAAAAACATGTTTAGTTTCTAAGTTGTAGAGATCTTTATAGTATAAATAAAAGGCTTTTTCGATGTCAGAGGATTTAGTCATTGATCTTGTACCATTTATTTTATCCTCTATTATTATTTCTAAAATACGTTTGGCCGAATGTTTAGGTTTGAAAATATATGACAGGGATTTCCCTACTTTATTATTACAGTGATACTGCTTCTGCTGGAACTTCCATAAACCATGATCAATCTGAGATTGCAAGATTTTATGAATCTGTCCTTTAATTTGGGCTAGTTCGATCAAGTTTCCCCGAGATATATCTTTTTTTGTTCTCTCTGTAATTTTGCCATTTTGACGTATAATTCTCGAAGTGAATTTCCACTTTGTTTTTTTCCTATGAATCATCCATGTTTGTAGTATCCCTCTAATAAAAGCTTTATTGGTATTCCATACAGTTGTACTTTCCACACTGATTCTTCATTTATTTTAAAAAAGTTTTCTATCTCGCTTTGTAGGAGAGATTGCTTTTCAATTTTATCAAATAGAGTAATATCAATCTTTTTGATTTGGTGATATCATTTGGGGATTGTGTTCCTTCAATTCCCTTTTATTCTTTCGTGTGACTGGTTTTTGTCTCCAAAATCGGATTAACAGTATGTCACCCTTTCCATTTAAGACAATTTGGTACATATTTATATTTATGACATCAGAATGTCAACAAATATAATGTTCCAGTGGCACACTTGGAACTTTAGGTGCCAATATGTATTTATATACACGCATGCATGCGTTTCTTTACATATGCATGATGTGCCTACTGTTTCATTTAGTATATGTGAGTGTTTTGAGGTGGATGGGGGCACCTAAGTAATATTTGCCTAGGGGCATTTCAAATTTAAATCCATCCTTGTCTGTATCTCACATATTAGGTTCTCAGTATCTCTCAGGTTAGGTGCTCAGTATGTCAGTATATCTCTCTGATCAGGCTCTCACTTTAGGAGCTCTCATATCAGTTGTTTGTTCATCAGGTATGGATCTCTTAGTAACTCCTAGATATGTAGTTTTGAATATACAGTACATGAGCTCAGTATCTTTCCCATGAAGATTTCAGTAGCTCTCCAGTCAAGGGGCTCGATCTCTCTCAGATGTACCTGTTGGGTATCTTGCTATCTCTCAATTCAGGGGTTGAGTATATCCTAGTTCCTCAGTACATCTCAGTTAAGAGGTTCAATAAATCCAATCCATGGATCTCTATTTCTCAAGATATCCCAATCCAAAGACTCAGTATATCTCAATTCATGGCCTCAGTGTATAGCAAGTCAGGTGCTCATCAGCCATCACTGTAGTTTCTCAGTTTCTCTTAGATCAGTAATCTATTAAATAGGAAAATCAATAATCCTCAAGTAAGGGGACTAAGTGATATCTCCCCGTTGAAGGACTCAGTATATCAGTATCTTCCAGATATGCAACAACAAAGTCAGAGGAGCTCAATCTGAGAACACCTTAGTAGGTTTGTGCTATAGGCCAGGTAACCTACCCAGAGAGCAGCCTCTTTTAGCTCACCTTTACAGGGAGAAATATCCTGTAGTATATCAGTCTGGTCTCTTCCAATAGAGTGATACAGCCGCAACATACCAAGCAATTCTACCCGGAACAGGGGAAACAGCAAATCCCAGACATCCACTACGGCCTCTCTTGGGCTTTGTCATTGAGGTTCAGCCAGATATGTCCTCAGTATACCTCAGTAAAGAGGTCTTAGGGGTCTCAGCATCTCTCAGAGTAAAGGGGACAAGTATGTCAGTATCTCCCTGTTCAGTATACCATATTTCAGGTGCTCAGTCTCCTGGTGTATCACAGTTTGGGAACCTGGTATCCATCAGTCCAGGGGCTTAGAATATCTCATATTCATGGGATCTAGAGTATCTTATTTCACATATCAGGGGATTGATATATCACTAACTCTCAGGTATGTGGCTTGGTATGTCTCAGATCTTAGGCCTCAATATCTCTGTATATAACCGTTCAGGGAGGTCAACATCTCAGGACATTGCAGTTTAGGGAGTAATGGGTACCCACATTCAGGATCTATCAGTTCAAGTTGGGCTATTCATATCTTTATACTCCAGTTAATGGTGTTGGTATCTCAGTATATCTCAGTAGGGGGTGCTTAGTATTCCAGTATATGCCAGTTCAGGGGCTTAGCATTTCAGTATATGGCAGTTCAGGTGGCTCAGTATCTATATCTGAGTTCAGGAGGATCAGTATATCTCGGTTCAGGGGGTTGGTGTCTCAGTATATCTCAGTTAGGGATGTTCAGTATATACCAGTTTAAGGGGTTGGTGTCTCAGTAGACCTCAGCTCTGGGGGCTCTGCATAACTGTATATCCCAGTTCAAGGGGTTGGTGTATCAGTATATCTCATTTTAGATGCTGTGCACATCTATATATCCAAGTTCAGGGGCTTGGTATCTCAGTATATCCAAGTTCAGGGATCTCAGTATCCTAGTTCAGGGGGTTGGTGTCCGAGTATCTCAATTCAAGGTGCTTGGTATCTTAGTAGATGCCAGGGTTGGTGTCTCAGTATATATCAGTTCAGGGAACTCTGCATATCCCAGTTAAGGGGGCTCAGTATCTCAGTTCAGGGGTGTTTGGTCTCTCAGTATATATCAGTTCAGGGAGCTCTGCATATCAGCATATCCCAGTTCAGGGGGTTGGTATCTCAGTATATGTCAATTCAGGGGGGTTGATATCTCAATTCAGGGGCTCTGTATATCCCAGTTCAGGATGGCTTGGTATCTCAATTCAGGGAGTTGGTGTCTCAGTATATATCAGTTTGAAGGGCTTGGTATTACAGTATATGTCAGTTCAGGAGGTTCTGCATATCTGTATATCCCAGTTCAGGTGGCTCAGTATTTCTTTATATCCCAGTTCAGGGGCTTGGTATGTCATTATATACTACAGTAATTCATACCAAGCCCATGCTTGCTCTCGCACACAGGAGCTTACAGCACCACCAGGGGACAGGACAATCTCCTATACATCCTGGGAACAGACATGACGTCATATGCAGGAGAGAGGCCAGAGTTAGAGGCCCAGCATTACATGGCAGAATACCCTGGGGTGACATACAACCTAATCAGACAACGCCTTGTGTGCACTGAGGTAGAGAGATGCAGACTGGAGGAGAAGATATGGCAGGGCCTGGATGTGCAGGCCCAGACTCAACTGGGGGCTCTCATTGTTATAAATCATTTTAAATCTCAGTATCGGCCTATGACAATATACAGAAACAAACATGAGCTTCCGATTAGGCCTTGTCTGCAGCTGTAGCTCAGGGCCAAGGAGACGGTGGAGAAGCCCATCACCAGAGAGACACAGAACGACAGAGACTAATATAATAACAGATAGATAAATAGATAGAATAATATTCTGCATAGGGTCCTTGACATCATGTGGGCTGCTATACACCCCATTATGACTGTGATCATGAAAATATAGAATAAAACATTGTGTGGGCGTTTGCATAGCTCATAAAGGGCAACCAAGGGACTATTAAACACACACTACATAGAAAACCAGACCAAAAAAATGATATCTATCTAGAAATAAATATATTTATTTGTGTATGCAGGCCGAGGAAAGAGAATAACAACCTGGTGACTGATACACCCCGTATAGGGAACTATAAGAGCTGTCTAATATTATAATATATACATAACACAGTATGGTGATACTTATAATCTATCTGACAAGTATCTAATATATAATAATATTGTATAAGATAGATCGAAGCTATGATAATATTGTTTGTATTTAGGATTGACACCCACACCCCATCACCAGGGGACTGTGGAATATTGCATGAATATATAGGTCTTACTGGGCCAATGGAAACATTATTTACTCCAGACACAGCTATACACACCCTATTCCCTATATAAATATATACCAAATAGAGCAATATAAGCCATAAATATATCAGACACAACTGTATCCCTCTATAAATATACACACACAACTATAAACACAATTTTCCCTATATAATACATACCAGGCACATTTATATACATATATATATATTTATATCCTATAATAAAAGATACCAAACACAGCTACATATTATGTTCTCTATATAAATATATGCTAGACACAGCTATATAAATTCTGTTCTCTGTATAAATATACAACAGACACAGGTATACACGCTCCATATAAAAAATATACTAGACACAGCTATACGCTCTCTGTATCCAATATAAATATATACAATACATATATATATATATATATATATATATATATATATATATATAAACAGGATGTGCTCTGTCTTGTATATATTTATATTGGAAATACAACATGTATAGATAAAACTGTACACACCCTGTTCCCTATATAAATATACACAACCATGCACACCCATATATAAATACGGCATATACACCCCATATACCCACCATGTTCCCATTAAAAATATATACCAGACACAGCTAAACCCACACCCTATTGCCTATATATTAATATTTAAACACACTCCAAGGCCCACACAGATTTTTCAGCCATCACTCACCAAAGCTGGGAGAAAGGTTGGTGATCTCCGCCATTCTGCTGTTGTTGGTGAACCTAGGCTGGATGTTGATGGTGTCTGGCTAGTGGTAGCGATTCTGGCTAGTAATGATGGTGATGTTGCTTCACTAGAGGTGCAGATGCTGATGTTGCTGTCTGGCTAATGATGGTGACTCTAGCTAGGGATGCTGCCTGTTTAGGGGAGGGGCTGATGATGCTGTTTGGATCAAGGAGGGGGTGATGTGATGCTGTCGCTTACAGCCAGGCATAGTCCTAACTCTCTGCTGCTGCTGCCTGTTTACAAAAGGAAATGCATGGAGTATGGAGTAGGGGGCTTAGATATGGTCTTGTATAGAGGAGGGAGTGCTAGGGATACTCTTATGTAAAGGTGAAGATGATAGGGTTGAACTTGTATAGAGGAGGGGGTGATAAGGGCAGCTTTGTTTAGAGTAGGTCTTACACAGGATAATGCAGGGATCCTACTGATACATGAATTGCCCTGTTTATTAAAGAGGAGCATGGAAAGTCATGAACAGAGGGGGGGCGTAGAGATGGTCCTGTTTATAGGTGGGGTGCAGGAATGATCAAGTTTAAAGGAGGTTTTCTTGTTTAGAGGAATGGTGCCAGTTGGCCTTGTGTAGATGAAGGAGTGCTAGGGGTGATGTTATATAGAGGAGGGAATGCTAGGGATGGGCTTTTTTTTTTAGAGAAGGTGATGATAGGGATGGTCTTGGATAAAAGAGATGATTGTAGACATGGTCTTGTATATAGGAGGGGGTACCAGGGATGGTCTTCTATAGAACAGGGTACATGGATGGTCTAAACTAAGGGACAGGGTACAAGGATAATTCTATTTAGAGTTGGGCACAGAATTAGTGGAAGGGTATGGGGATGGTCCATCTTTAGTGGGGTGCTTAGGTTGGCCTTACTTGGTATTATCTTGGAGGGGTTCTATGGATATTTGTAATTAGAAGAGGCATGGTATTGTATAGATGAGCATAAAAAAGGGATGGTCTTGTATAGAAAAGGGTGGAAGATATGGAAATCAGGAAATGGCCCTACTCTTCCCTTGTTTCAAAATACCCCTTTTTCTGTAAAACACCTTTGTTTTTCCTCCTCTCTCGTTACTACCTCTCCTATCTATGGGAATTTTCTTGAGCTGCACTTAGTCTGTGGAACTCCTTGCCTCAGATAATCTCCTTGTTTTAATAACTCACTAAAAAACATCCATCCTGAACAGAGCCTTATCATCTGTTGCTTCATTGCATTATCTTGTCTTTTTATTCCTACTTTACCATTTCTTTCACCTTTTTCACTTTACGGTGCTGTGCCTTTGTAATCAACACTACGGAAAATATTGGAGCTTTATAAAGAGATAATAATACATTGATTTAGGTAGAGACAATATTTATTTTATTAAATGTTACAGATATATCATGTAGGGTATATAAGCAAGGGAAGCAAATATAATTCTGCTATACAAAACCCTAGTACACCCTCATTTGGAATATGGAGTACAATTTTGGGCACCACTTCATAAAAAGGACATTTTAGAGCTGGAAAAAGTACAGAGAAGGGCAACAAAACTAACAAGGGGATTGGAGGGGCTAGTTATGAAGACTAACCAAATTACAGTTATGTTCCTTAAAAAAAGGCATCGAAGAGGAGATATGATTACATTATATAAATACATCCAGGGTCAGTATAAAGCTTTGTTAATGGGATATCTAAGTTTCCTGGATTATGAATGCATCTGATGGAGGAGAATCAGAAGTGTATGGAAAAAAAAAATGTTTGCATGAAAAAATACCAAAATAAACATTTAAACACTTACCTTGAAGTTAGAAAAATCTATTGTAATTTCTGACTTTTTAAAATTAAGGTTAACACCCCCTCCAATTTGGTTTGGCCAATCCGGTTAGAGGGTCCCGCAGAGGAAGTAGCACAAGCGATTAAATTGCCAATATCCGCTTGATGATAGAGAAAGCAAGAGAGATCCAGAAAAACTTTACTTCTGCTTCATAGACTATTCTAAAGCCCTTGACTGTGTGAATCACAACAAAATGTGGCAAGTCCTTAAAGAGATGGGAGTACCAGATCATCTCATCCTCCTTCTAAAGAATCTGTATGTCGACCAAGAAGCCACGGTCAGACCTGAACATGAGGCAACAGAATGGTTTCAGATCGGAAAAGGAGTGCGACAGGGTTGTATATGGTCACCTTATTTATTCAACTTATAGGCAGAGTGCATCATGCGTAAGGCTGGACTGGATGAATCCAAAGCCGGAATCAATATTGCTGGAAGGAATATCAACAACCTCAGATTCGCCAATGATACTACTCTGATGGCTGTAAGTGTGGAGGAACTTAAGGACTTATTGATGAGGGTAAAAGAAGAGAGTGCAAAAGTTGGCCTGCTGCTCAACTTTAAAAAGACGAAGATCATGGCAAACGGCAATCTCACTTCCTGGCAAATAGACGGGGAAGAAGTGGAAGTAGTGACAGATTTTATTTTCCTTGGATCCAAGATCTCTGCAGATGGTGACTGTAGTCACAAAATAAAAAGACATTTGCTTCTGGGAAGAAAAGCTATGGCAAACTTGGACATGCTTGTAAAAAGTAAATATATTAAAGGTCTGCATAGTTCGAATTATGGTATTCCCAGTAGTAACATACGGATGTGAGAGCTGGACCATAAAGAAATCTAAGTGCCGTTGAATTGACGCCTTTGAATTCTGGTGTTGGACAAGACTGCTTAGAGTCCCTTGGACTGCAAGAAGATCCACTAAATCAATACTTCAGGAAATCAAGACAAACTGTTCACTAGAAGGTATGATCTTGAGGCTGAAGCTCAAATATTTTGGCCATATTATGAGACAGCAGGATTCCCTAGAAAATACTCTGATGCTGGTAAAGATTGAAGGCACAAGAAGAAGGGGACAACAGAGGCGGAGATGGATAGATGAGGTCACTGAAGCAATGAATATGAACTTGATGGAGCTCAGAGGGCCAGTGACTGAGAGATGCACCTGGTGTGCTGTGGTCCATAGAGTCACGGAGAGTGGGACGCGACTGAACGACTAAACAACAATAACTAATCCAGGGAGGAATCTGATCGCCAGTATCTTGGGTCAGGAAGGAATTAATTTTTTCCCCCTTTTGAGACGATTGGCTAAGTTTCACTTGGGTTTTTTCTGTTTGCCTTCCTCTTGATCAATTAACGACTAATCAGCATATTGCAGATCAACTTGAAGTACATGGAGGGAGAGGCTCGCAATGAGCGCCGAAGGTTTTCAGTGGATCAAAAGCCTCACATTGTGTGGCCAACAGCATTGACAGCCTTACAATTTTAATCCCGTCATTTTTGACAGGCAAGTTCCTAGTACACAAATAATTAACACATTTCCAGTAGACAACTGAAAATGTTGCAAACGTGTCTGACTTCTTGGGATAAGAAAATGTCCTGAAGCATTGGCACTAAAAATGTTACAGTAAAACATTGCCTATGGACCGCAGCACGCCAGGCATATCGTGCGTCTGGGTGTGCTAATCCATAAAATAGTCATAGCAAAGATACTGGAGTGGGTTGTCAGTTCCTTCTCCAGTGGACCGCTATTTGTCTGACCTCTCTGTTATGACTTACCCATCTTGGGTGACCATACATGGTATAGCTCAAAGAACAGAAGCCCCTTCACAACGGCAACCCATTGCCCCTTACTGTGTCATCACACATCACTGTGTCAACAACAGAAAGAACACAATGGCCCCCATTCAATTGAGGTTTCGGGAGATCCGGAGGCCCGTAAGTGAGGTTGCAAGCTAATTTGCTATTCAATTGGCTTCTTTTTGCGGGCTTGGAACGGCTTCCGAGTTACAAGCTTGAAAAAATGGCGATGGTTAAACCTGTAACTTACATCCTCCAGAAGTCTCTGATTTCTCTCTTTCGCAAGGCTAAAATCGCAAATTGCTATTCAATTGCTCAGTTTCCCTAGGCCCGCAAATGTTTGCACACCAGTAAATGGCAAATGAAGGAAAAAATCCTACGAGTACTAGAGAGGACCCGCAAGGGGGATAAACACCTATTCGTAGCACTGTAAATGCAAATAAAAAATTAATACTGCACTGTAAATAACAGGGAAAGCGATGACGGACATTATAATTAATTGCACAACAGTCTCAAGCCCGCAAATCTGCAAGAAATTAAAGTTATTTGTTATTTCGGGGTTAAGTCGATCTCATTTTCTATTGGCTGATTTAAAATAGGTTACGGGCTTGCTTCATTGATCATGTTCCCTGAACTGCTCCGAACCAGGGCATGGTATACGGTTTTGGGTTTGGGCCTGCAGCTTGCGGCCTCGAGCAATTGAATCGCATCACAATCGGAGATGAACGGGAGCGCGCAACACACTCTCAGACATTCGACTGTCTGCGATCAAGTTACAGGATTCGAGTTGAATATGGCTCAATGTGTTTGCTCCTCTGTTAAATGTGTTTTCTTAACTGATTTACATAAAAAGCAATAGGGGAAAAAACACAATAAAATGCATTTTAGGCATCCATAAGGCTCACTGTTGCTCGGTTTCCTGTAATATTTGAAGACAGAGAAGGAGAAAACAATCCCACACTATGTGTATTTAATGTAATTTTTCTAAACTATAAATCTGTTATTTCTCATACAAAAAAGAACATGTTGGAATTTTTAAGAGTTCAAAAGCACTTGCCTGGTACTCGTCATGCTTGCCAAGACCTGTATGAATCAATTTACATTACTGCTTATGGGAACTTTGGTACTCGTCTTCTGGAACCAATTAACTACAAGTACCAAGGTACCACTGTATATTCCTTACACAGGTCATTTACTATTACTACTTATAGGGAGGCCATTCTGCAGGGTGCCCCACTTGGCTTTATTGTCGATGAGGGTGTAGTGTTGACTATTATCCACTGGAGGGCGCTCCTTTATCTTTTAAGGGAGAACATCAGATGTTCTGTGTCTGAGCGGACGCCTGAAGCTCAAACTAAAAACTTGTCTCACACAAATTGATTGACACGTTATAATTAATGAAACATCAAGTAAGGCCTATAGTGACAAAATGGTCGCTCTCTCATTATGATCACACTGTGTGTATCTGAATAATTGTGTCTGTATGTATGTACACAGTATTTATATTGTGCTATATTTTACGAATGTTTACGGTTTTGGATCTCTTCTTCCTCATTTATAGAAGTACTTGCCCAGTGTTTGTATGTGGAATGAATCAATGTAACTACGAAACCAAGCAAGTTGAAAAGGTGTAAATGAGGGTGTTATAGTTGAGCTATTGAAGGTCCACAAAAACATTATGGGAGTGGTTTGTATATAATCCTCCCTGGAGGTGTGGCACAAAGTGATGGACTAACGTCACATTCACTCCTTAAGGAGAGCATCGCTTCGGTCTGACTAGTCTGCCTGAGACAGGAGAAGAAACACGTCTGGGACATCTTAGATGACATTTACGAATATCACGAAAAAAGCCCTCAGCTTTTCAGAGACAACTTGAACTCACTTGAGACCACGAGCCAGCAAATACACCCTGAATTGAGCGGAGACAACCCTGAACTCAGAGAAACGGTGATATTTACTTTGAGCTCACTTGAAACATTTTTGATTATAGACACTTAAAAATTTCCAAACACCTGAGCTCGACAAGAGACATTTTAAAATAACTAAACACATTCTAAATTTCCTTGAACTCACCAGACACATCTTGTACTCATCAGAGACATCCAAAGTTCAAGAAAGACTACCTTAAACTTCTCAAGACTCCTCATACAGGTATCCGAAAAGGACTCAGGAGTATGTCCAATTTCAGAGGAGAGCTGCTGTCCTTGGTGCTGACCCCAGAGAGGATCCCAGACTTTATCATCCCACCCTTGGGGGATGGACGCCCCTACCCATCTTGGCGCTGCAGCCAGCATCCCACCAGAGCCTGGCAGTTAGAAGATCGGGTGACAAGAGCTGCCATGTCCTTGCCTCACCTCAGTAAGATCATGACTCCATATGGATTCCTGACTCTTGGGGAGGTTCCAAGGGTACGCCGTAAAGAATCCATATTTTTTGAAACACTGGGAGATAACTGCAAGAATTAGAGAGATTTGTTATAGGATAGCCTTGGACAAACGCATAGCATGGAGATAACCCCATCACGATCATGTGAAGGGGCCCATGCCAAAGAAGGTATGGGACCTAAGAGGTGAGGGGACCATACTGGATACTTTTTTTTACATAAGTCTGGACTTAACTACTCTGTGGTGAAGAAAGAAATCATGAAGTGGAATTGTCATGGGACAGCACAAGAAGTGTTGCACACTCAGAGTATGAGATTGAGTGTCGTTGTCAAGGCCCCCACCGCCTAGCTATGAGTTCTCACTATGTGCAAAGATAATTTTGCAGAGCATGTAGATGTGAGCTCCAATGCAACATTTAAAGGGTACAAACACCATTTCTTATTTATTCTGTATTAATTACCACTGACTGCAATTTCCAGTTTCTCCTGTGATGGTCTATTGCCAGTATTGAAGTACTATTGTAGTTCTTACCCCAGTCCAAGAGTGGCTTGGTTTTGGTCTACCAAGCCTTCTTCTGATTCAAGACCACTATGTGACCTGTAACATTCCTTGAGAAGTGGCTTACTAACCCCTAATTTTTGATCTGCTAAGCCTTCAACTGATTCAAGACCACTGTGTGGCCTGTAAAAGTTGTAGCTCCAGTCCTTGAGAGACATCTTAGACTTACCCTTAAGTTTTGGTTTGGCAAACCTTCTGCCAGGACTTATCTTTATCTATGCCTGATTACCTAAGCTTTCGCCATCATTTCATCCTTTTGGAATTTAGCCTTAAGATGTAGGTTTTAATCTACCAGTGACATTTATGTACACCCATTGGAGACTAATGTGAATAAGGCAAATAAGAAACCAGAGGCCCAACAAGTCTGTCCATGCTTTTTACCCTTATTCTGTTTGCATTGAAGCTTGTCTTAAAGGGACGCTATAATGCCCTAAAAACATAACCTTTGATTATTAATAAAAGTCATATTCAATGTTTTTGTTTTAAAAAATATTGAACTTTAAACTTACAGTCAAAGTTCAGACTCAGCTGCTGCTAGTATCCATCCACTATAAGGTCATCAGAGGATTTTTCTAGCAGACAGCTGCTATGTTGTCAGGTATAAGGTTATACCAACATAATGATCTCCATTGATTAGAGAGATCACTGGGTAACAACTTGTGGGGCAGTCTATGGATCACTATGTATTCTCTTATAAGATCTCCTTGTTCTTAAAACCATTTAGTCATGTCTCTCAGACAAAACCCCCAACATCCATTAATTACCTTATGAGGGTGGAGACAAACACTCAGCTGGATGCTGATTCTCAATTAATTTAATATATTGCTATTATAAATTATTTGACAGTAATTTTATTAATGATCAATACATAATTAAAATAACTAGTTCCTTTTGCTGTGGCATTACAGTGGTCCTTTTAATTACATTTCAGGATAGGCTTATGGTTATCCTAAGTAGGCGTAATTTTCTTAAAGGGAAAGCATATTGTTCTTTGTTGCATCAGAAAAAGGGTAATTAATAAATGTTTTAGCTTTCAAATAAAGATCCCAGAGAACAGAAACTTATTCAGAAGTTTGATTAATTTGGAAAACAACAAAACAATTACTTTAAAATGAAAAATGTATAGTTCCCATCGTTCCCCAATTTTGAAACAATATGACATACGGTGTATATTTAATACATCAATTTTCTCAGCCTCTCATTCCTCTAGGCTTCTTTCACTTGTCTCTATGTATTCTAATGTGCACTGCAGCAAGTGGCAGCCTTGATAGACTGTGAGACCTACTCTCCCCACAGGACAGGCTGTCTGCTGTAGACTGAGGCAGCATTACCTTCCTTCACTTCCCCTCCATCCTCCACTGCTCGGGATGAAGGAGGCGGATAGCACCCAGTGCTGTGCTCTGTAATCCGAGTGGCCAATGCGTCTGTTTTTAACCCATGTAACTCTAAGAATACAGAGACACTATTTTGTTTTTGAATGCTTCAGTCATGTATGACTCTCTGTGCCCCTATGGACCACAGCACGCCAGGGACATCAGTCAGCCACTGCCCCTCTGAGGTCCATCAAGCTCATTACTTCAATGACCACATCTATCTCCGACTGCCATCTTCAAGTCCCTTCAGTCTTTCCGAGCATTACAGTCTTCAAATAAAGGCTTGCAGACTAAAAAGTTTAGGTGCCATTTTCTGGTCACATTAGTGAGCGGGCACCTGGCATTTGTCGAGGTCTGCATTAGAGGGTCTTTGCAGACCACTATGGCTTTAACTGGAATGCATTGTACTTTCGTGGAGTAAAGCATGAACACTTATAAACAATAAAGTGAATTTTGGTGACTTCTGTATTACTTGTTTATGCATCTTTATAACATTTGATTGTTTTCCTATTCATTTGCACAATTAGTATTGTGAATACTTCTGCTTTGAGTTATACATATGAAGGTCATAAAGTATTTCCTTATGAGTATTGATCACTTTAATTTATTAACAAATGTTTAAGTGGTAAGTCTTAAGTAGTAAAGCTATGTCCCAATCAGTTAATGGCAATGCAAAGATCTTCCCGTTATGCAAGTCAGCCTCTAACCGATTCATTTGGGTGGAAATCGGAAATGCTCCGGGGTGGCGGAGGTGCTGGAGACTTGTTGCCATTGGGCGGGAACTGAAGTCTTATTATCATTAGGGAGACTTGTTGTTGGGGGGAGGGAGCCTGATGAGCCAAATTAATTGTTGGATGCCCACCACAATCACTCTATGTCACGGGTTCATGATTGAATGATGTGGTAAAGCTATGTCCCATTCAGTTAATGACCATGCACATGTCTTACCGCTATGTCTGGCGCAAACCCAACACATCACATCACCCAAAAAACACCATGTGAAAACATGGTGGTGGCAGCATCATGCTGTGGGGATGTTTTTCAGCAGCCGGGACTGGGAAACTGGTCAGAGTTGAGGGAAAGATGGATGTTGCTAAATACAGGGATATTCTTGAGCAAAACCTGTACCACTCTGTGCACGATTTGAGGCTAGGATGGAGGTACACCTTCCAGCAGGACATTGACCCCAAACACAATGCTAAAGCAACACTTGAGTGGTTTAAAGAGAAACATGTAAATGTGTTGGAATGGCCTAGTCACAGCCCAGACCTCAATCCAATAGAAAATCTGTGGTCAGATTTACAGATTGCTGTTCACAAGCACAAACCATCCAACTTGAAGGAGCTGGATCAGTTTTGCAAGGAGGAATGGGCAAAAATCCCAGTGGTAAGATGTGGCAAGCTCATAGAGACTTATCCAAAGCGACTTTGAGCTGTGATTGCCGTTAAAGGTGGCTCTACAAAGTATTGGCTTTAGGGGGGGGGGGGGGGGGGGGGGGGAATAGTTATGCACATTGACTTTTTCTGTTATTTTGTCCTATTTGTTGTTTGCTTCACAACAAAAAAAAAACATATTCAAAGTAGTGGGCATGTTCTGTAAATTAAGTGATGCACATCCTCAAACAATCCATGTTAATTCCAGGTTGTGAGGCAACAAAACTCGAAAAATGCCAAGGGGGTGAATACTTCTGCAAGGCACTGTAGTAGGATCCACATTTTAAACACACATATCATAAGTAATGAGTGCCAAAAGGTGATCAGGTATTAATCCTAGAGGAGGCAGAGAGATCGGTCACTTGATATTGCTGGACGGGTGTGGTGGCAGGAAGACTGGATATGTATACTGCAATTATCACAAACAGGATAAAGTTTAAAAATTAACACATATTTTTATCGTAGAGTGTAAGATTAGGGTAAGGCACGTAATGGCTCATTTCCTGCTCTTCACCAAATGCTTTCGCTACTTCTCCTATCTCTTTCCCAGCTCTATCACTACTGGTCATTCTCTAACATTCCCTGCTCCTCTTGGTTTTATCGAAATGTCTAGATTCACTTATCATCCTTTGCTTATAATATGTTTCTCGTTCACTGCGTCTCTTTGTTGCTCCTGTTATTCTGTCTCCTCTCTGTTCAATTATTTTCTCCTCCCTCTCATTGTCCTTGATCCTATTCTCCTTGCTCCTCATATCTATGAATATCCACTTTCCCAGACAACCCTGTCTTTACCTCCTCTCGGGACCCTCTTTTTCTTTTATTCCATCTCTGCCTCTTCCTTGTACAGACTTTTATCTCTAAAACTGATTTTTTTTCCCAGACTTTTCTGTCTTCCTGCTCAGACTTAGAACTCAGCTTCCCATCTTTTCTTCACTCAGACTTTTGTCTGTCTCTGCCTACTCTAAGAATCTTCTTTCTGAGAATATCCCCCCCCCCAATGCTCTTTTCCTTCTCTTAATCTTTCCCTCTTACGACATGTGCCTTACTCCTTTCTGCCTTTCTCCTTCTGAGTTGTCTCTTCATCCTCATTGTTTTCGTCTTCTCAGAGCTGTCTCGGTCTCTTCCTATCTATTCCTCATGTTTCTTCCTCTTCTCAGACTTTTTCTCAATTTATTATTCCTTTCAGAATTTCCTGACAGACTCTCACTTTTCCTTCTTCGAAACATTTTACTCTCTTCTGTCTTTTCTTCTCTAATACTTCTCTGTCTCTTTCTTCTGGCACTATCTTCCTCCTCTTATACTTCTCTCTTAGACTTTTGCCTCACAGCCTCCCTTGTATTTCTCCTTCAGACCTCTGCCTGCCTCAAGCTATTCTCAGAGTTTCTCCTTCCTCAAGCTCTTTCCCTCCTCTGACTTTCTTCTTGAAATGTTTTGCTCCTCGAAGATCCCTTTCCCTCCTATTGCACTTCTGTCTCCTCTATCTTCCTCCTTTGTTCTTCTCATCAGACTTCTCTATTTCTTCCTCCTCTTTCTTTCCCACTATTAAGACTTCGCAGAATGATTCCTAGCCAAGGCCCTCCTTGCTTTGATATATGTTAATTTGTATTTATCATTGTCTGAACTTATGTACAGCGCTACGGAATATGTTGGCGCGTTATAAATTAACTATAATAATATAATATTTTCAGACGTTGATGTATTTTATCTCCTCTCAGACTCTCTCCTTATTCTCTCTTTCCTTCTCTCAGCATCTTCCTTCGCTCAATATTTTCTGTCAGAGTTGTCATTTCAACAGCAATGTTTCAATGTTCAACAACAATGACATTATTCAAACCTTACCAAGACACTTTAAGCGATACTATCACAGTTGAAATCTTCCACTTCCTGTCAGTAGTATTCAGGACAATGAGATAGATGGGGAGGAGTACAGAAGTAACCATTTATGAGGTAAACTGTATTTTTAAATTATATTTTGTGATAAAATATTTGTTATACTTCTGCTTTCTGCCTTTTAATTTAAGTTAATGGTGAACTAAAATAGGTTTAACACAAAAAGTCTGTACACTGGTTCTTTAAGTCCGTCAGCCACCACTGTCTATTCTCTTTAGATTTCTGGCAGTCCCTTCAGACTTCTGTCTCTTTAGCTCCTCTCAATCTCTCTTACTTTTCCTCACATTCCCGCCCTTTCACACGCCACGCCCCATCAATTATCCGCCACCAAGTCACGCCTACAGCTTCCTCTGGGCCCCGGAACGTTTCTCGCTCTCCAAGTTTCCGGCGGACAGGAAATGCCTGTTTTGGAGGAGGCGCGCCCGACCAGGGACTTAGACAACTTCCGGCGGAGCGATGAGGCGGAGGCGGCAACGAAGGTAACGAATAAATGAAATATAACGGGGTGAAATCAACAGAAATATAAGGAAAAATGAAGAAAAAGGGGAGGGACAGGATAGCAGGAGAGAGCTCGGAGACATGTTGGGAGGACAGAAGGCCCGGGGACTTGTGGTTTACCGACAGAGAGATTCGGGGGTAGAAGGAGACTAAGGGCCGGAGACCAGTCACGGGGGCGTTAGAGAGAGAAAGACTAGAGACTTGTTGGGGGGGAGAGAGAAAGACTAGAGGCTTGTTATGGGGGGGGGGGGGGGGGGGGAGAGAGAAAGACTAGAGGCTTGTTATTGGTGGTCGGTAGAAAAAGACTGGAGGCTTGTTGTTATTGGGAGGGGGTTAGAGAGAGAGACACTGGAGACTTGTTGTCATGGCGGGGGGTAAAGCGAGAGAGACTAGAGGCTGGTTATTGGGGGGTTAGAGAGAGAGAGACTGGAGGTTTGTTGTCATTGGGAGGGGGGTTAGAGAGAGAGAGACTGGAGGTTTGTTGTCATTGGGAGGGGGGTTAGAGAGTGATAGACTGGAGGCTTGTCATTGGGAGGGGGGTTAGAGAGTGATAGACTGGAGGCTTGTTGTCATTGGGAGGGGGGTTAGAGAGAGAGAGAGACTGGAGACTTGTTGTCATGGGGGGGGGGTAGAGCGAGAGAGACTAGAGGCTTGTTATTGGGAGAGAGGGGGAGGGGGGTTAGAGAGAGAGAGACTAGAGGCTTGTTATTGGGAGAGAGGGGGAGGGGGGTTAGAGAGAGAGAGACTAGAGGCTTGTTGTCATTGGGAGGGGGGTTAGAGAGTGATAGACTGGAGGCTTGTTGTCATTGGGAGGGGGGTTAGAGAGAGACTGGAGGCTTGTTGTCATTGGGGGGGGGGGGGTAGAGAGAGAGACTGGAGGCTTGTTGTCATTGGGGGGGTTAGAGAGAGAGAGAGACTGGAGGCTTATTGTCATTGGGGGGGTTAGAGAGAGAGAAACTGGATGCTTGTTGTCATTGGGAGGGGGTAGAGAGAGAGAGAAACTGGATGCTTGTTGTCATTGGGAGGGGGGGTAGAGAGAGAGAGAGACTGGAGGCTTGTTGTCATTGGGACGGGGTAGAGAGAGAGAGACTGGAGGCTTGTTGTCATTGGGACGGGGTAGAGAGAGACTGGAGGCTTGTTGTCATTGGTGGGGTTAGAGAGAGAGAGACTGGAGGCTTGTTGTCATTGGTGGGGTTAGAGAGAGAGAGACTGGAGGCTTGTTGTCATTGGTGGGGTTAGAGAGAGAGAGACTGGAGGCTTGTTGTCATTGGTGGGGTTAGAGTGAGAGAGACTGGAGGCTTGTTGTCATTGGTGGGGTTAGAGCGAGAGAGACTGGAGGCTTGTTGTCATTGGTGGGGTTAGAGCGAGAGAGACTGGAGGCTTGTTGTCATTGGTGGGGTTAGAGCGAGAGAGACTGGAGGCTTGTTGTCATTGGTGGGGTTAGAGCGTGAGAGACTGGAGGCTTGTCATTGGAAGGCGGTTAGAGAGCGAGACTGGAGGCTTGTTGTCATTGGGATAGGGGTAAGAGAGAGAGACTGGAGGCTTGTTGTCATTGGGGGGGTTACAAGACTAGAGGCTTGTTATTGGGTGGGGGGGGGGTAGAGTGAGAGAGAGACTGGAGGTTTGTTGTAATTGGGAGGGGCGTTAGAGCGAGGGACTGGAGGCTTGTTGTCATTGGCGGGTTTAGAGCGAGAGACTGGAGGCTTGTTATTGGGGGGTAGAGAGAGAGAAAGACTAAAGGCTTGTTATCGGGAGGGTAGAGAGGAATTAGAGGCTTGTTATTGGGGGGTTAGAGAGAGACCAGAGGCTTGTTGTCATGGGGGGAGGGGGAGCGAGAGACTGGAGGCTTGTTGTCATTGGTGGGAGGGTTAGAGAGAGACTGGAGGCTTGTGATTGGGAGGGGGTAGAGAGAGAGAGACTGGAGGCTTGTCATTGGGAGGGGGGTTAGAGCGAGAGAGACTGGTGGCTTGTCACTGGGAGGGGGGGTTAGATAGAGAGAGACTGGAGGTTTGTTGTCATGGGGGGGTAGAGCGAGAGAGAGACTGGAGGTTTGTTGTCATTGGGGGGGGTAGAGCAAGAGAGAGACTGGATGCTTGTTGTCATTGGGGGGGTAGAGTGAGAGAGAGACTGGAGGTATGTTGTCATTGGGGTGGTTAGAGAGAGAGAGACTAGATGCTTGTTGCCATTGGGAGGGGTTAGAGAGAGAGACTGGAGGCTTGTTGTCATTGGGAGGGGGTTAGAGAGAGAGAGATACTGGATGCTGGTTGTCATTGGGAGGGGGTTAGAGAGAGACTGGAGGCTTGTTGTCATTGGGGGGGGGGGGTTGAGAGAGAGAGACTGGAGGTTTGTTGTCATTGGGGGGTTTGAGAGAGAGACTGGAGGATTGTTATTGGGAGGGTAGAGAGGGACTAGAGGCGTGTTATTGGGGCGGGTTAGAGAGATAGAGAGACTGGAAGCTTGTTGTTATTGGGGGGTTAGAGAGAGAGAGACTGGAGGCTTGTTGTCATTGGGGGGTTTGAGAGAGACTGGAGGTTTGTTGTCATTGGTGGGGTTTGAGAGAGAGCGACTGGTGGCTTATTGGGGGGTAAAGAGAGACTGGAGGCTTGTTGTCATGGGGTGGTTTAGAGCAAGAGACTGGAGGCTTGTTGTCATTGTAATGGTTACAGAGAGAGACTGGAGGCTTGTTATTGGGGGTAGAGAGAGAGAGAGAAAGACTAGAGGCTTGTTATTGGGAGGGTAGAGAGGGACTAGAGGCGTGTTGTTATTGGGGGGGGGATAGAGAGACTGGAAGCTTGTTGTTATTGGGGGGGTTAGAGAGAGAGACTGGAGGCTTGTTGTCATTGGGGGGAGACTGGAGGCTTGTTGTCATTGGGGGGAGACTGGAGGCTTGTTGTCATTGGGGGGAGACTGGAGACTTGTTGTCATTGGGGGGAGACTGGAGACTTGTTGTCATTGGGGGAGACTTGTTGTGGGCGGTAGAGGGAGACTGGAGACTTGTTGTGGGCGGTAGAGGGAGACTGGAGACTTGTTGTGGGCGGTAGAGGGAGACTGGAGACTTGTTGTGGGCGGTAGAGGGAGACTGGAGACTTGTTGTGGGCGGTAGAGGGAGACTGGAGACTTGTTGTGGGCGGTAGAGGGAGACTGGAGACTTGTTGTGGGCGGTAGAGGGAGACTGGAGACTTGTTGTGGGCGGTAGAGGGAGACTGGAGACTTGTTGTGGGCGGTAGAGGGAGACTTGTTGTGGGCGGTAGAGGGAGACTTGTTGTGGGCGGTAGAGGGAGACTTGTTGTGGGCGGTAGAGGGAGACTGGAGACTTGTTGTGGGCGGTAGAGGGAGACTGGAGACTTGTTGTGGGCGGTAGAGGGAGACTGGAGACTTGATACCGTATGTGGAGTTAGAGAGTTTTCTCCAAGGGGAGATGAGTTGGTTGCCGCTGGGGGGGTGGATAAGATGGTTGTTGCTTTTGGTGGATCACATGGTTGGGGGGTTGGCGAGTTTTGTCGTGGGGGGGGGGGGGTTAGAGAGTTGTTGCCGTTGGGGGGGGGGGGGGGGCACGGATTTATCGCTGTGTGGGAGGGGAGTTTACTCGGGTATTATCATTCACTTTATTACAGTCACTGTGTAAAGTGGACTTTTTTTGCAAATTAATATTGACAGTAGTTTGAATTACCAATACATTTTCCTTTTCATGAGGACCATTAGAACTATTTCAGTTGTCCTTAGATACACCTACCTCAGTACGAATACCTCTAGAGATTCTCCTCTCCACCACTTCTACATTTTCTATTGCATCAGTTGTTTTTTTTTAGAATTTTAAATTCAAGTTAAAGTCAGGTCCATAAATATTGGGACATCGACACAATTCTAAACTTTTTGGCTCTATACACACCACAATGGATTTGAAATGAAACTAACAAGATGTGCTTTAACTGCAGACTTTCAGCTTTAATTTGAGGGTATTTACATCCAAGTCAGGTGAACGGTGTAGGAATTACAACAGTTTGTATATGTGCCTCCCACTTTTTAAGGGACCAAAAGTAATGGGACAATTGGCTGCTCAGCTGTTCCATGGCCAGTTGTGTGTTATTCCCTCATTATCCCATTTACAAAGAGCAGATACAAGCTCCAGTGTTCATTTAAAGTGTGCTATTTGCATTTGTTGCTTTTAATTCTCAATATGAGATCCAAAGAGCTGTCACTATCAGTGAAGCAAGCCATCATTAGGCTGACAAAACAAACCCATCAGAGAGATAGCAAAAACATTAGGTGTGGCCAAAACAACTGTTTGGAACATACTTAAAAAGAAAGAACTCACCGGTGAGCTCAGCAACACCAAAAGGCCCGGAAGACCACGGAAAACAACTGTGGTGGATGACCGAAGAATTATTTCCCTGGTGAAGAAAACACCCATCACAACAGTTGGCCAGATCAAGAACACTCTCCAGGAGGTAGGTGTATGTGTGTCAAAGTCAACAATCAAGAGAAGACTTCACCAGAGTAAATACAGAGGGTTCACCACAAGATGTAAACCATTGGTGAGCCTTAAAAACAGGAAGGCCAGATTAGAGTTTGCCAAACAACATCTAAAAAAGCCTTCACAGTTCTGGAACAACATCCTATGGACAGATGAGACTAAGATCAACTTGTACCAGAGTGATGGGAAGAGAAGAGAATGGAGAAGGAAAGGAACTGCTCATGATCCAAAGCATACCACCTCATCAGTGAAGCATGGTGGTGGTAGTGTCATGGCGTGGGCATGTATGGCTGCCAATGGAACTGGTTCTCTTGTATTTATTGATGATGTGACTGCTGACAAAAGCAGCAGGATGAATTCTGAAGTGTTTCGGGCAATAATTTCTGCTCATATTCAGCCAAATGCTTCAGAACTTATTGGACGGCGCTTCACAGTGCAGATGGACAATGACCCGAAGCATACTGTAAAAGCAACCAAAGAGTTTTTTAAGGGAAAGAAGTGGAATGTCATGCAATGGCCAAGTCAATCACCTGATCTGAATCCAATTGAGCATGCATTTCACTTGCTGAAGACAAAACTGAAGGGAAAATGCCCCAAGAACAAGCAGAAACTGAAGACAGTTGCAATAGAAGTCTGGCAGAGCATCACCAGGGATGAAACCCAGCGTCTAGTGATGTCTATGCGTTCCAGACTTCAGGCTGTAATTGACTGCAAAGGATTTGCAGCCAAGTATTAAAAAGTGAAAGTTTGTTTTATGACTGTTAATCTGTCCCATTACTTTTGGTCCCTTAAAAAGTCGGAGGCACATATACAAACTGTTGTAATTCCTACACCGTTCACCTGATTTGGATGTAAATACCCTCAAATTAAAGCTGAAAGTCTGCAGTTAAAGCACATCTTGTTCGTTTCATTTCAAATCCATTGTGGTGGTGTATAGAGCCAAAAAGATTAGAATTATGTCGATGTCCCAATATTTATGGACCTGACTGTATATTTCAACTCGGGCCTATCATTATCCCTTTAGTGACAATCCGCTAATATTCTCTTGTGTAGGGTGGTTTCTTTGGGTGCGCTTTACTTTTCTTTAAATGAAAGGGTTGTACAGAGAGACTGGAGATTTGTTATTGAGAAGAGATAGAGACTGATGTCTTTATGTTGAGAGGAGAGAGAGAGACACTTGAGACTTGCGGTGGTGGGTACAGACTGGAGACTTGTTGCAGTTGGGAATAGAGAGACTAGAGATTTGTTGGGGGCTGGTGAAGAGAGACTGGAGATTTGTTGTCGTTAGGTGGTTGTAGAGAGATTGGAGACTTGTTGGGGTGTGATAGAGAGACTGGAGACCTGTTGCCATACACGGTATTAGATGGAGACTTCTGGCCGTAGGATGAAGGGCAAGAGGAAACTGGAGATTTGTGGCCATTAGATTGCAAGCATGATCCTAAATTGGAGGGTTAAGTTTGTACGTGTGAATGGTCTGACAATGCATCTTTATTCGATTTCTTTGTATTTCTCCAGGTCACCGTTTTATCACTCTTTGAATACGGAGCTCTATGAAGAACATGATACCCTGCATGAAGCACATAACTTCTGAGACACCCACCACTAGTGATTCTCCATCTTTCATGCAGGGATCCTCCAGAATAGATCCCCCAGCTGCAGTGCAGAGACCTCCCAGAACTGATCGTCCAAGACCAATGCATGGATCGCCTGCATCTGATCACCTGGACACAGTGCAGAGACCACCCCGAACTGATCGTCCAGCCCCAATGCAGAGACAGTCTAAGTCTCATCCTCCTGCCCAGTTGCAGCGACCTCCCAGGTCTAATCCTCCTGCCCCTGTGCAGAGACCTCCCAGACCTGACCCTCCAACCCTGATGCCCAGACCTCCCAGATCTAACCCACCAGCCATAAATCAGAGGCCTCCCAGATCTAATCCTTCTGCTCCAATTCAACGACCCCCCCGGACTGATCGCCCAGCACCAATGCAGCCTCTCCCCAGGACTGATAATTCAGCTCAAGTGCAAAATCATACAAGGACCGAAGCTAAAGTCCCAATGCAAAGGCCTCCAAGGACCAAGCCTCCAGGCCCAATGCACAGGCTACCCGAGTCCCAATCCCTTCCCTCCATTCCTAAAACTCCAAGAACTGAGCCTCCTTTAATCTTGCCTAGACCCCCCAGAACTGAGCCACCTCATCCTATGTCAAAACCAACGTGGACTGAGCAACGTTCTTCCATTCAGAAGCCCTTGGACACCGAGCCTCCAGCGCCAATACAGAGACCCCCAAGAACGGATCCTCCAGCCCCCATGCAGAGACCACCTAGATCGGATTCTTTAGACTCTATGGAGAGAAACATCGCAACTAACTCCAAAAATGGAAGAAAAATAAATGATCCAAAGACGGCAGAAATGAGAGAGGTCACAAAGGATGAACCCACTAAGCTTTCTTCACTTGGCTTAGTTCAAGAAGCTGTGAGAGAGTCTGATAAGCATCTTGAGAAAGCCAATAGTCAACCAGACATGGGTCCAAGCTCACAGAAGAATGCATCAGGTAGGTTATTCCTTATAGTGCACCCAGAGTATATCTGTCCCTTTCTTTAAGAAAATCATTGAGTGCAGGTCAACCTCAGATCATCATAAAGTTAGATATAACTCTTTCTCTCTTTCTTTTTATATACTTTATTTTAGTAAGAAGTTCTTATAAGCGCTTCCTTAAATCAAACAAATAGTCCCTGTATGGATCTGCCCTCTGCAGCTCATGAAGACACATACTCTGCTGTATTGTCTCATACTAACTAATCAGTGACTATATCTTTGCAACATGCTGCTGAGACGTGCTCCTGGATAGGCTAGGACAGAACACTGCACATGCAGCCAAAGAGAGTCTATATCTGCATACGCTTTAGTGGGCATACCAATACTGGGACTGTTTGTTTCATTTTAGGTAGGAGAAACAGAGCTTATAATAAAATAAAGTACATCAAATGAAATAGATACACAGGGTTATTATGTATCTAGCAAAATCTTGAAATCTTTCATAGCCTTCTAAGTCTTTTAGTTTTATTTGATAAAAACATTGGTCTTATTCTCTTTTCTTCTATGTCTTGTCTTGAAGGAGATGTAGCTTTGCCTGTGAAAGACTCCTCAGGAGCAAGAAGGTCCCTGCAGCTAGAGGTATCCAGTCCGAAAGATACACAAGAGAGTGATGGAGCAGATGGTGACGGAGTACTGGTGATACCCTTGGGTATGTACACATTTTTAGTAACGAATAGTTTGTCATATGCCCCTCCCTTCATCAGCATTATAAGAAAATCTGTAAGTCTAAAAAAGACACTTCTAAAACAGACACTTCTGTTCTTTTGCTTCTTGATGTGCCTTTAAATGTATATGGAAGTTTTCCTGGATCATCTGATAGAGGAGAATCAGTAGGGTATGAAAACATATTTTTGCATGAACAAGATCTCCATAAGGCAGTGCTTTCCAAACTTTTCATGTTGGGCACACACTTTTTAGACATGCATTATTTCACGACACAGTAATTGAAACCGGAGGTTAAACTAACTTCTTATAAGAGATACGAACGCATACATATATTGGGTTCGCATGACACACCTACACATTGCAGCCGATACACTAAGATGTCGTGACACACAGTTTGGAAAGCTCTGCCCTAAGATTTGCAAAATTTCCTCCCTTCCTAAGCTAAATTAACGTAAAATTCATAATTAGTTGTGGCCAGTCAGAGGCGGGTACAACAATGTATCGGTTATCCTCTCACTTCTCGGGAGGCAGTCGTGATACTGACATCTGATTGGCTAGGACACAACTCCTTGACATACTGTAATATCTTTAAGAGTTAGAAGATGATGGAGATAACCTTCTTACTCTCCCCTCCCTTATAACAGAGGAACAATCCACTGAGGCTGACGACAAAAGAAAAAAGAGGAGGAAGAGGAAGCGTGACGGGGAAGAAGAGGCTGTGCCTTGCGACCTGGATCCAAACATGGACCAGATCCTGGAGGATGGCGCCAAACAGCACAACCTGACAGCAGTGAATGTCAGAAACATTATACATGTGAGTGATCTGTTTGTGTGAGACAGTGACTGCTGTGGGCCCTGGTGCTTTGCACCTGCTGCATTAGCAGTATCTCCACCACTACCTGCAGTACAGTGTTTGTTCAACAGTGTATGTCTGCCATGTGCAACACAATGAATGTGACACCGAACAAGCCTGCCGTGTGTGTGTCAAAAGGCAAACCTGTTGTGGGCGATATGAGGGTATAAGTCATATTGCAGGCCTGGCATATGCAATATGGCGATTGTGTGACCGAGTGCAGACATGCAATGTGACATGTCATAAAATCAAGTTCTACAAGAGACACAGAGCATCTGACATTGTCAATTATGAAGAGGCACCATCCTTCTTCAATTGAAAAGAGTACTTGTACAAGATGGCAGCTGAAGAGTGAGAAGATCTTCCAGAAGTAGAAGATTATTTTAAAAATAATTTACACATGTATCTTTTTATCATACACCTGCTAATAACAGTTATTGATACCTAGTTATTGCACAATGTTACCACATGTACAAACAATTGTGTGTGTGCGCGCGTGTGTGTATATATATATATATATATATATATATATAAAGCAAGCTAACAACACTGCTCACATACAAGTAAAAACTTCTCTCTCTCTCTCTCTTTCCCTGCAGGAAGTGATCACCAATGAACATGTTGTAGCAATGATGAAAGCAGCAATTACCGAGACCGAGGGCTTGCCATTATTTGTAAGTTTTTATATGTCCGTATATGAGTAGTTCTCAGTGTCCTTTACCCCTCCTAATGTAAATGGGGAAAACAATAAAGTAGGCAAAATGTATTTTACCATGTAATATATTTTTATATGTAACTATCTACTTGGTGGTACCTTAATCTGTTCTGGATAACAGGATACTCCCCATGCAAGCACTGTATTTGTACTGTATTTGTAACCAATGTGCTGTTATGACCTGGCCACCATTAATTCTTGAAAAGAGTAAAATCTTCCACATTTTCATGATGTATGCTTTTGCACTGTGTAATCCAGTTTAGTTCTAACTATTGTATTTTCAAGCATTTAAGCCGTGCTTTGAAGAGTAAATAGGTTCTGGATATACCTGTTTATCTATTTACTTTGATGTACTTTTATTTTATTAAGTAGTGCTTATGAGCCCGGTTTTACTGCCTTAAAGAATATAAATAGTACCTGTATTTTTGGAACAAATGTGAAGGAGTGGGAAATGTGACCGCAATCTGCTGCAGTTTAACATTCCCCCCCCTCTCATTATTGTGTGTTACATTAAATTCCTTGTCTGCTTTTGCAAGCCATGTGTAAGGTTGCATTTTATGTGTTTTCCAGGAGCCGAAGATGACCCGTTCCAAGCTAAAAGAAGTGGTGGAGAAAGGGGTGGTGAGTTTGGTTGTGAGGATATATCCTCCTGTAGTATTTTTGATTATATGCCGGTTATCCTGTTCTAAATCTTAGATTCTTTGGCATTTCCCTTTAAGGGCAGCTGTATTCCCATCCCTAACTTTAATTTTTACAAGCAGTTCTGATATTATCCCAAGCTATGCCAAGAACTGTTACATTTGATATTTCTTCTCTTAGGTTATCCCAACCTGGAATCTCTCCCCCATTAAGAAGGCCGGTGATGCGAAGGTGAGTCGCCCAA
This sequence comes from Discoglossus pictus, assembly GCA_027410445.1. Classification (NCBI taxonomy): domain Eukaryota; kingdom Metazoa; phylum Chordata; class Amphibia; order Anura; family Alytidae; genus Discoglossus; species Discoglossus pictus. The sequence goes on from CM050168.1 coordinate 286,124,129, forward strand.
TTATTACTAAAGTCATTGGTTCTCCAGGGTTCTGACGGCTAAGAATTATACAGTTGTTAATCCCTTTACTCTTCCCAGTTGTTTTTGAGGACTGGAGACTTCAGTTTCTTAGTAAGAGCGCCATTATGCCTTTATAGACCTAGATATTGTAGTTGGTCACAGGGTTGGCGGCTGAGTGAGGGAAAACAAACTCCCTCTCTTGTCCCCTCACTCCAGGTGCCATTTATAATCCATAGGACATATTTCACCTTTCTAACTCGCTGTCTATCTCTATTGCATTCTCTGTTTTCTCTACTGTATATTGCCTCTGTGCCTCACATAACCTCTCTTGCATTCTCTTTGTGCTGTCTGTATCTCTACCTCTCTGTCTCTTTTTCGCTGGTTATCTGTCCCTCTCATTATCTCTTTCATTCTTCTTCTTATTTTCTTTGACCTGCTGAGCTTCATGAAGTGAATACATCTCAATTCCTCTCTCCAGGTCCCACAATTTGTGGACATCCCCCTTGCTGAGGAAGACTCATCTGATGAAGAATATCAGCCTGAGGAGGAAGAAGAAGATGAGACAGCTGAGGAGGTCAGTGCAGAATCTGAACCATGTGTGGAATTATGGCATGACTATCAAAGCGTGTACCAAAGCACATGTAGTTGTTATGGACCTCTCAGTATGATGGTATATATGGAGCGTGTTGGTTTCTGTGTTGACATTAATGTACCCCCCTATGTGTGATCTCCTGCTATAGTTAGGATACATTCCTGTATATGACAGGGCCTGTGTAGTTGTGATGGGCCCTAAATGTTGGACTTGTGTGTGACTCCTCATTTGCAGTTGTGATGGACCAGTGTGTATGATGAGATATCCATAGTTGTGATAGACCTCTGTTCACGTTCTCCATGTTTCTCTTAGAGTTTGCTAGAGAGTGATGTAGAGAGCACATCATCTTCTCCCCGCGGGTCCAAACAACGCAAGGTGCAGCAGCCTTCCAAGCCTGTGGAGAAAGCAGATGATGTTGTGAACTGCCAGCAGGTAAAGTCACTGTATGCGTGTGTAATAAACAGAGTATGTCTGGCATCTTGGGTGTGTGTTAGGTTTACATTCTTGTAGGTGCTCTTCGTCTAACTTTCCGTTTTCGTTTTTTATCAGGTGCCAAAAGTGGTCCCTGTCAGACATGTAAGTGCTGAAGTGGTTCCAATGGGCCCACCTGCTCCTCCCAAAACAAAGCAGTATCAGGATAGTGCCTTCATGGAGAAACTACATGCAGTGGACGAGGAGCTTGCAAGACACATAGCATGCATGGACGCCTTACAGGTGGGTGCTCTGGAATGAGGCCTAGTCTCCATTATTGTTGTGGCTGGTATGCGTGGCTCGCACCAGGGAGGAGAGGATAGCAGATTTTTACATACAGAACTGAAATGGTTAAGGGAGTGCCACAGAGGATCTGAAGCCTGTCTGGATTCCCTTATCCAAGATTATATACCAACTAATAATCTGCAAACATTTTGCAAACTGGGTATTGATAGGAGCTCCATCAAAATAATGAAAGTGAATATGTTCTTGTGTGACTTTTTTGGTATTTATTACAAAAATAGACCGGATTAGAACTAGCCCTAAGATTTGTAACTTGGTTGCAAGGTATTCATTTTTAAATACAGCTTGTTTGAAATTTTAAACTAGAGCAATGGTTCTCAACAGTTGGTCCTAGGATTGGTCCTCATCTTGAGACATTATGTGCTGGTCCTCAGGAACAAAGAGGGATGAGAAGAACCTAAGACTTTAAACATACCACAATCATTAGACATAGTTATAGATGGATTATTCATTTATCTTCAATCAAAATATATTTTATTCAAACCGGGTAAATTTAGACAAACATTTTAGTGTCACATGTAGTATCAACCTGTTGTGGATTTTCTGGATCTATAAGGTGGACCCTAGTAGTATTGGAAGGTAACAAACTAGTCTACAGACTAAAAAATGTTTAATCGGTACAGAACTAGGGGATATGTGCTTGTCTTGCTGGTCCAGAAACCATGACACAGAGTCATTGGTAATTTTACTGAACTCGTTATATTCCATACAATGACAGGCCCTGGAACAGAGCCTGATTGCGTGCCGCACACGATCCAAACGACCCCTAAAGGACGTGCCCATTGGGCAGCTGGAAGCCAAACTCCAAGCACCTGACATTACTCCGGACATGTATGACCCCAACACGGCTGATGACGATGACTGGAAGATGTGGCTCTGCAGCCTCATGCAGGATGACGTGGGGAATGAAGGTCAGTGTGATTGCTGAATATTATTATTAATGTTCTGAATAATAATAATGAGACTGATTATTACTAGTCTAAGAATCTGCCGTTCTATCTATGACAATGGAGACCTCAGAAAACGGTTCTAAACTACCAACCATTATCAAGAAAGGGAAGTGCTGACAAACATGTCAGACCATCATGCTGGTGTGTACAATGAGCCAGTAACAGATTAGTACAGTTACATCACAAAACATGGAGGAAATCTATGTAAATGTAGGGAATTCTTGTACTAGACAAGTTATATCAGATCACACTTGCATTAATGATTCATGTTTTTGAAAATACATCTAACTATGCTCTGTCAGAGTTATTAATGAGCAAAGAATGGAGGAACAATCCTTAGTAGTGTTAACAAGATAGGACCATCTTAAACATTTGCCAGCTTGTCCCATCCTATATATTTTTTCATGGTCCTCTACATTTACACCTAAATCTTTCTATACAAGTTTGTCCAACATGCTGTATACATTGTTTACCTGATATTTGTGTTTATCTCTGCTGCCCAACTTGCACATTGTGTCAGCCTGCAATTCTGTGCAGGGGTGAGAAATTCAGTGTATTGTATTACTAATAGTAACAGAGGGAAGCTCGGTATGGGTGCCATGTGCAGCTGCTCCTCTAATCCGCCAGCTGCTGGATTACCTGTGCCACCCCCGTGTAACCTTCATTGTCGGAGACTGGAGATCAGTTCTCTGAGTCCATGAGGAGAGCTTGAAATCTGAATCTTAGTGTGGGACAGGTGTGTGTATAATCAGAAAGTGGCTCAGTTAGATAGTGACAGCTTCATTATCATTTATATGTTTAAAAACCTATTCTATACAAAGCATTGTATGATGAAAAAATGTTGTGTAGCCGGGAAACTGAGTATATATAGAAACATGAATAATAATAATATCATTATTATCTTTTAATTGTAATGCGCCAACATATTCTTTGGCTCAATACATGGGTTAAGTACATGGCAAAAACAATTTAACACATAGCAAAGAATAGAGGGACCTGTTTTTGAGCTTAAAATCAAACATGCATAGTGCTTGTTTTTAAAGCACCGACACAAGATTGAAAACTTGCAAACTTAATAAAAATATTAGGAGCCAGAAATAAAATGTAGGAGACATGGCTCCCTCTATGAACACCTGATGTGCATAGACCAAACAATGTTTGATACGGACCCCTCATTAATCTGTTCCCTGCTGTATTTTCCTTTCAGATGAGGCAGATGATGATGATGACCCAGAATACAACTTTCTGGAAGATCTGGATGAGCCTGATACAGAGGATCTGCGGAATGACCGGGCCGTGAGGATAACAAGTGAGTGTGCATTATGTGTGATGTGTTTGCTATATGTGTGAGAGATGTGTGTGATGCAATGTGTGTGTGTGTGAGGTCTCTGGTTTTAAATATAATGTGCTTTCTGTTCACAGAGAAGGAAGTCAATGAACTGATGGAGGAACTGTTTGAAACGGTGAGACCCCCAGAGGCTGGTCCCAAACACTTCACTGACAAAATCTATACTACACCAGTTGTCATCTCTGTCACCACTACTATTCTCATCTGTCCATGTTACAAACATCACTATTGTCCTTATCTATTCCCCTATTGTCATCACCGTTGTCCCCATTTGTCCTTTTCTGTCATTATTACAATCTCCGTCTGTACCCTTGTCTGTTATCAGTACAGTCCCTGTCTGCCAATTTCTAAGTCTTCACTACCATGCCTGTCTGTGCCTCTCTTGCCACCTTTACCTCTTTCCCCATTTGTGCCTCTCTCCGGCCTTTGCTACCGTCCCCGCCTGTGCCTCTCTCTCTCTCTCTGCCTTTGCTACCGTCCCCGCCTGTGCCTCCTCCTCTCTCTCTCTGCCTTTGCTACCGTCCCCTCCTGTGCCTCTCTCTCTCTCTCTGCCTTTGCTACCGTCCCCACCTGTGCCTCTCTCTGCCTTTGCTACCGTCACAGCCTGTGCCTCCCTCTCTCTCTCTGCCTTTGCTACCGTCCCCGCCTGTGCCTCTCTCTCTGCCTTTGCTACCGTCCCCGCCTGTACCTCTCTCTCTCTCTCTGCCTTTGCTACCGTCCCCGCCCGGGCCCCCCCACTCTGCCTTTGCTACCGTCCCCGCCTGTGCCTCTCTCTCTCCCTGCCTTTGCTACCGTCCCCGCCTGTGCCTCTCTCTGCCTTTGCTTCCCTCTTGTCTGTGCCTCCCCCATGTTACTAATATGATCTTTTTGCTCCCATTTCAGTTTCAGGATGAGATGGGATTCTCCCATTTGGAAGATGAGGGGCCAGAGGATGAGGACAGTAACCCAGAGGCTCCCTCCAACTTTAACACCCCACATGCAATTAGGTACAAGGAGAGTTTAAATCATGTAGTTGTTTCACAGGAGGGGTGTGATAGACCCGAGTGTTGCACAGGGGTCAGTGTCAGTAATTTCATATTATAGTGAAGGTTAGTTTTTATGTGATGAAGGGTAAGGGTCACGTTCAGTTTGATGCTGGGGATCGATTGCAGTCTGAATACAGAATGTTTTGGGGGGGGGCCTTACAAGTTCACATCTGATATGAACAATCCTCCTTATCTATGGGGCAGACCAGCTACAGACCAAGCTGAGCCTGTTTGGGAAGGGAGGTAAATTATTACTGGGTGCGGCTCTCCCCTGAGCACAGGAGATGCTGTTGCTGGGGGATCCACAAAGCCCTACACTTTTTGATATTACACACACACACACCTATCATCCAGTCCTGTCTTATGCAGAGAGCTGCTTTATTAGTAGGGACGTGACCGTGGTAAGGTTTCAGTGGCTGAAAGCTGTCAGCAGCAGATGTGTTTCATCTCCAAATTGAGATAAAATAACAAGTGCTGTCCCCTCATGCTTGAGGAGACAGAACCCAGATGCGCGTCCAGAGCAGGATGATGTGACGGCCAGTTCAGCGACACACGTGCTCTGTGTGTTATCACCTCTTTCATATTTTTTTAAATTGTATGTGCACATATATTAAAATTGGAAGGATACAGATTTATTCTTCCAGTTGGAAAGTGATAGTGTCAAACAGTTATGCAATTTAAGCATGCCTAGGGTAAGCACAAGGCTATCCTCAGGCTAAATTAAGCCAATCTTTTAGGTAGATCAAATGGACAGATCTGCTGTATCATTTATTGAAGCCAGATGTATATCAATGCTAGTGATTTTTGTGCAGACAAGTTTATGTCAGTGCTAGGGATTTTGGCTCCTCTATATTTACATGCAACAAGATATATATTGGTGATTTAGTGTTAGAGCTGTTAGTGCCGCCTCTAATAATTGTTAGTGCATCCTGGTATGTATGTAGATAGATAGATATGCAATCAGGCACTAGGGTAGATTGCTTCTGGTCTGTATCCTTGTGGTGGACAGGTCTATGTCTGTGCTAGGGATTATGGCTGTTCTTGGATATCCTGTAGTACAGACCAGTGTGTATGAGTGCAATTTAAAAGGCAACATTGAGCTAGGAAGAAATGAGTATGTTACTGGACCCAAAGTGTAATCCAAGTGCTTAACACCAATATTGCAATATCAATTTCCAGATAGGACTCCTCCTTTGAGGGGCATGGGGTACTTCATCCTAGTTTTTTTTTTTTTATTGGTTGTGGTTTATCATAATTATTAATAAAGATACAATACACTATATATTAAAAGACTGTTTGGGATAGCCTTGAAGCATCTAAAATTATATAAAAGCAATCTTTTGGGCAATGTAAATGTAAGTGATCATTTTAGTCCATATAACTGGTATCTCCAGAAGAAACCCAATACTGGGTGAAACACGTAGACATTATCACCGTGATTAGTACTACCTTGTCTCCTTGGGGACATGAATGTCATCATGTTGCAAAGCCACCTCATCTAGAAGCATAGCATGAATTATGTGCTGCAGCAACCAACTACCAATTGGGATGAACTAAAGAATTAGATTGCAAGTTTACGAGTTTTCAATCTTTTAAGGTGCTTCAGCGAAAGTTCTACGTACACTAAATTCTAAACTCAGACAGGGCTCCCTACTCTTTGCAATGGGTCAATCTTTGTTTTGCCTTGTACTTGACCCTTGTTCAGCTCTACAGAATATGTTGGCGCGTTCCAAATAAAGATAATAATTATCAACTAAGGACTGTGATAACTTTGCAGAAAAGTTTCTTCTTAGTTCTAGACCAAACTAAGCAACCTATTTTTTTTAAATATATGACTCTGGGTGTATATGAGTGGTTGAGATGTTTGTTTCTCTTTGTGACATTGGGTTTCATGGTTTTAGCATTTACCCCTCCATTCTGAGGCTTTTTGTGTTTGCGTATTAGCAGTAAGCAGATTGATATGTCCCACTCCATGTTTGGATAGATTTGAGGAACCCCTTGTCAACTTATTGAATGAGCAGCACCGTACGGTGAAGGCCCAGCTTGAGATCCAAAGGACAAAGAAGTCTGTGTCAAAGACAATCCTAGAAGAATCTGAAGAACCCAAGCTACCACCTCCTCAGACTTCCAAAGCAGTTGTGGTCCAACTCATGGACGTGGTGCAGAAGAGACGTCTACAGCAGCAGATGCAGCAGGTGAGCACCAGGATACTTACGGAGACCAGGACGGCAAGTCTAGAGATATTGAGGAAAATTACTAAAATGACAGAATAGATTTGTCCAGAAAATCTGCTTAAAGACTACTGTATGTTGTTAAAGTTCTCAAGGTTCAGTTATGTCCACTGTGATCATATAGAAAAAAAAAGATCTTTTTTTTTATTTATTTATTGAAAGAAAAGAAGGTTGCGCCATGTCCAAATATCCATTGCAAGATTGACACCATATAATAGCAGTTAGCGTAATGCCTTCATTTTCCATCCCATAGTTTTCTAATTTTTATAACTTTCCATAAGACTTTTTTCTTTTTTTTCATAAGTATGTTACTACACACAGATGTAATGGAGGGTAGGTGTATTCGCATGTTAAGGGATGCCATAAAACACTTTAAAATACATTCCTGTGCATTCTCCTCTCATGCAGGAAACCAATCTGCAGAAACCAAAATGGTAGAGTGTATATACAGAGTAATGCACTAGAGGCTTTTTTTTTTTTTACGTTCTAAAAATAATTTTCCCAGTTTTTCCCAGTAGTTCTTCAAAACTGTGTATTTGTAATATGATTTCAGCGTCTCTCTTGTTGTTATGTACATACCTGCCATTTAGTGCTGATTATAATACTGTGTTGGTCTCCGGTGTCCAAGGATGTTCGTGTACTCTCTGCAAGGCCACCAGCTCAGACTGGATCATTTAGCGACCTTCAGAGAGCCTCAAGTGGGCTTAGCAACCTCTAGTTATATATAGGGTGCAATCTCTGGATATTCAGCTCCTAACTGATAATACATTAAATTCTTGTTACCAAACGGTCAGATTTCACTGTTTTTTTTTTTTTTTTGGCAGCATGTCCAGCTCCTCACCCAGATGCATCTTCTGGCCTGCAGAAACCCGAGGCTCGGCCAGGAGGCAGACAATGCCCGGATGTTCTTGGTAAGCACGCATTGTTAACTTTAACCATGAAACAAATCGGACCTAAAAAAATCAAAACAAATTCCTAATTATACTTTTTTTGCCTTTTTATGCTACACATTTAAGAAATGCTTCTGGGTGTTAACTATTCAAGTCACATTTTTTTTTCTTTAGTAGAATCTAGATGCAAAATAAAGGACTATTTTTCTAATCATATTTTCAGAAAGTGCATGGTGATAAACACTACGGTATGTTTAAAAAAAAAAAATCACCACCAATAGGGAATCACTTGATAGTGGAGGGTCATGAATCCGTTCATTTGAAAGAGGAGTCTGCCCCCAAGTTCTTGAGGGAAGTTGGGGCCCTTTTAGAGCAACAATGGTCAAGTTATCTAAATTTTTATGGAGGTCACTTGTCCCTTTATAACGGAGAGGTCTCATGATATCAGTGGGGAGGGGAAGAAAAAGTCTCTTAGAGCCCCAAACCCTAGAAATAAATGTGTGAACATTGACTTCCATGTTTACTGCAGTCACATGCTATATATATATATATATATATATATATATATATATATATATATATATATATAAATACTTTATCAAGTATTGCTTTTGACTTTATAAAGAGCAGTTCATCTCTAGAAAGCGCGTTGCTATAATTAGGGATACGTTTGTCCAATAAAAAAAAAAAAGTATTGCTATATGTACTGAATTAGGGTTCCCTGGTTGTCCAGTGGTTAGGATGTGGTGCTTTCACTGCTGCAACCTGGGTTCGATTCCAGTCACACCACCCTGTAGCCATGCAGGGTTGGGCATGGTCAGTACTTGGATGGAATACCTGACGTTTTTGGAAGTTCATGTGGAAGTGTCATATGAATGACAAAAAAACAGGATTGCCGTTTAGGCATACGCTTGTGATTTGTTATGCCAGGTGTACAAGTCCTCAGGATGCCTATTTTTTTTTCTCTCTTACCTGTTGTATGTTCCCCCAGGTTGAACTGTCTACTTTTGCCGAGAACTCAAACCTGGCACATCGGCCATTGAACCCTGACTTCCAGAGCATGTTTCAGCCATGTAACTTAAAGGAAGCCCTGCAGCTGCTCCCCGCCTTCCATAGCCAGGTCCCAGGGGAATCCGAGACATTAAAATCCCAAAAAAAGAATGGTATGGAATGTGAGAATTTGGGTAGTGTGTGTTTTGGAGCCGGCACTACTGTTGTAGAATAGAACATGCCGGTGTCTGTCAGTTCTGCAGTTATCCTGAAGAGTAGAACAAATCTTTCCATGTGGCACCCTCTCTCTAGCTGCCACTTGCTCATACCGTACCCTGTGGCCTCCTATCGCTCGCTCTTGTGCCCAGCTCTGTGGGGCCCTCTCTCACTTGCTCTCGTGGCTGGCTGTATGGGGCCCTCTCTCACTTGCTCTCGTGGCTGGCTGTATGGGGTTCTCTCTCACTTGCTCTCGTTGCTGGCTGTATGGGGCCCTCTCTCACTTGCTCTCGTGGCTGGCTGTATGGGGCCCTCTCTCACTTGCTCTCGTGGCTGGCTGTATGGGGCCCTCTCTCACTTGCTCTTGTTGCCTACTCTGTGGTGACTTCACTCTTTTTCACCTGGTTCTTTGGTGCGCACTGTCGCTTAGGTTTCTAAGTTTCTCTCCTCTGTCTCTCTCTCTCTCTCTCTCTCTTTCCTCACAGTCTCTCTCTCTTCTCTCTCCTCTGTCTCTCCCTTGTGTGGTTCTGTATGTCATTCTTTCATTTATCTGTCTCCCTGCAGCCAATGAAATAAACTGCCTTCCCAAACACGTAGCCTGGATTATGGCCACCCGCACTGTCTTTGCATACCCAGAGCTGCTGCCTGTCTGTGCCCTGAAGCCCAAAGGACTACGGGATAGGGTGTTCTTTACCAAAGCGGAGGACAAGTAAGTAGCCAAAGTCATCAACTTGAGTTGGTAATAGGTGGTGTGCATTTATACCTCTTGATCTAGATAACCAATAATTGTTTTGGTTCATCAAGAAATACCACTAAACCTAAACTAGAAAATGAGGAATGAAATACCAACGTACAATAAATACTGTACACAGTAAATTAGTGTGAAAATGTATAGATCGTCCAACAGAAATCTCTGTATTGGAGGTATGATTATAAATAATGTTTATTTCTTCAGACGAAATCCAATGTCTCTAATTTTTAATTCATCTAACTTGTGTACACCCTGCTGACCACTCCAATGTTTTTCTTTTCTTTAGTTTATTAGCATTAGGACTGAAACACTTTGAGGGAACAGAGTACCCAAAAACCCTAATTGGCAAATATCTTCTAACAACAAAGACGGCCCAACAGCTGACTGTGCGAATAAAGAACCTGACCATGAACAAGACACCAGACAATGTTATCAAAGTAAGTTGTTCAGATCAGTCTGAGGATCTCACCTTCATGTTCTACCAGAACAACAAAACACCACTCTAAAACCCCTCACCATATACTACCTACTCCTCCAGAACACTCTGAGACTTCTCTATTCCGCTTAGCTTACCAGAATACCTCAGACTACATCTTATCTCGCCTACTCCATCAGAACACAGAAACGTCACCCTATGCCACCACCTTTTCCAAAGAGTTCCCACTTACCTTGCCTATATCCGGTATAACATCTGTCAATGGTTATTCTTTGTATTTATACGCTTTGTGATGATGTGCTTTCTCAAGACTTGTGTGTGTCTTGATTGGGTAGTTTAATGCATATTTCATCTTTACTCGTCCTCTTTCTGCAGTTTTACAAGAAGACAAAGCTTCTGCCGGTCATGGGTAAATGTTGTGATGATGTCCAGCAGTTTGATGTCAAACCTCCTGTGGAGAGAGAGAAGCACAGGCTGCCCTTCTGGCTCAAGGTGACTAAGATATTTCTCACATTCGAGTACTAAAGACCATGGATGCTTTATGACTTATATTTGTTGCCACTAATGTGCTGGCTGCACTAGGTTTCTTATTTTAGCTTAAATACTGTATGTTTCTTGAAAAAATGTTATGTCTTGTTGTCCAAAGACACCAATATGTTTTCATAGATTTCTCTCTTCTCCCACAGACCAATCTGCCCAACATTGAAGCAGAAATGCACAAACTGATAAAAGATGCAGAGGGTTCTGATGTCCAAAACAGGACCATTCAGTACCCATTGCTCATTCCTGCAGGTCTCACTCTTAACCTAAAGCCCCTGCCCAGTCGTTACTACCGAAAAACGTGGCGCCAAAAAAGACCTACCATTCTGAAGCCGCTTCTAATTCGGCCGAGCAGTGCCCCAAGCACAGTCCAAACTAAAAATGCTGTCAAACCCTCCATTTCAGAGCCAGTGCCCATCGGACTTTACAAGCGTGTCTCCCCTCACACTGCTGTACCCTTGCAAAATATTTCTGGTGTACATTCCTTGAACATGCCAGCTGGGCGTAAGGCTCCAGAGCTATGCGTCCCAATTTCTTCTACTGAGAGAGGTTTCCAGATAATGTCTGTCGCACAACCCTCTCAAATCACTCAAGTTCCAGTGGCACAGGCCAAGATGATATTGCCTGCTTTGACTAACCAGAAAGTTAGGAAGCCTCCAATATGTCGAGTGCCCAGAAGAAAAATGGCTCCCAGGATGACAGGGTTCAAAACCACTCCTCTTATGCACTCAACTCCAATTATTTTTACAGTACCCAGTGGCGCTTTAAAACTGGTGAGCTTAGGCAATTCCTGCGGCATGATGCAACCAGTGAGTTCTGGAGCTGGGATTCCTGTTGCAACACTTTTGCTCAATCCTACCCCCTTCCCACTTAACCAGACATTTATGTCTCCACCTCTCAGCCAGACAATGGTCACAGGTCCAGTTGCAGTTTCTGATGATCATTTGGCTACGTCAGATCAATGCAATTTAATGCCTGAGGAACAAATAGCCAGTGGTGAAACGCACAAAGAGCAGAAGGTATATTTTAAAGAGGAACCTGGAGCTTTAGATGAAGAATGTACATGCATTGACATCACAATCAAGGTGGAGGAGGAAGAAGTTCAGGACGCTGGTGGGGAAAATGGAAGCCAGGATCAAAATCAGGATCACTTTGGGGGAGAAGATGGAGGTCCACAAAATGAGGGAGGCGAAACTGTACAAGGCGGTGGGGATCAATCTGCACCAGTGGAACAGGGACAATGCCTTGCTCCAGAAGATGTCAAAGGAACATCTTCTGGAGGAGAGGACAGAGTTCCTTTATATCAAGTGGATCTTCCCCAATCTCCAAAAGATATAAAACCTGAGATAAAGTCTGAATGTGACCCAAGCTCTCCACAAGCAGAGCAACCTGAGATCAAAGAGGAACTTGAACTTGAAAAACAGGAAATGGAGGAACATGCTGTGTCCCAGGCCCTACCAGTAAAGGAAGAGCCTGTGAAGTCTGAAGAGCCTGGAGACACAGAGGAACCACAGAATGAAGCAAATTGGAGCCAGCAACCTACTGATGATGGCGATACAGAGCCCAACATGATACAGAGCCAGGAAGCTGTCGAACCAGCTGAGTCACCCAGAAACACGTCTTCTTCTACAGATGGGGACGTGGACATGAGCAGTCCCGTGGGTATACATCATGACTCCTCTAGCCCTCAAGGCAGACAAGAGAGTGGCAATGATAAGGATGGCCAGGAAGATGAAGAGGAGGAGGACTTTGATGACCTGACACAAGATGAGGAGGAAGAAGAAATGTCCTCTGCATCAGAAGAGTCTGTGTTGTCTGTTCCAGAGCTTCAGGTGAGTGTGTGTGTATATCACAGTCCCATGTGATATTAGAGATTCAGTGTGTGTCTGTGTATCAGGGCTCTAGGTAGGATCCCTTATTGTGTGTTAAGTTTGGGATGTGTAAGTAGCGAGTTTCCAATCTTGTAGGGTGCTTTGGAATAAAGCACTTTTTTACAATACTCGAAGCTCAAAACCGGGCTCTCCATTTTTTGCAGTTGTTAATATTCTATATTGTATATTTCCTTGTTCTTATCCCCTGTACAGCGCTACGGAATGTTGGTGCATTATAAATAAAAGTTAATAATAATAATAAATAATAATGTGTGTCGTCAAGTCACTAGGACTACTTCCCTACTATAGAGGCCAAAGCAGGAAGCAATTTAATACAATAACATATGCCATTGTATTAAACCCTTTTTAAAGTTTGTGTAAGTTTCAAAGATTGTTTTACATATGTTATGTGTTGTATATATCTGCCGGATGTGGGTCTTGGTGTATAAGCTCCATGCCCTCTGAGCCTGAAGTTCTTGTCTCTCTCTGGTTAACAGGAGACCATGGAGAAGTTGACTTGGTTGGCTTCAGAGAGGCGCCTGAGTCAGGAGGGAGACTCTGAGGAGAACTCTGAGCCAGAAGAGGAAGAGGAGGAGGAAGAGGGTGAAGGTTTGGAGAGCTCCTCACAGAAAGAGGAGGAAATGGCAGATGAAGTGACAGAGCTCACTGAACAAGCACCCAGCCACCTTCGTATCCCCTCGCCAGCACCTGTGCCAACCACTACTGCTCCAACAGGTGAGTGTGTGTGTGTAGAAGCCTGTTGGCTATTAAAGGACATGGAACTCTCCAAAATAACTACACTATTAGAAACTTGAAAATCACATGGAAAGGGTGTTTATTTTAAAATGAATCAATAATTTAATTAGCTATAGACATTTTTGTTGCTAGTACAGTTGTGCTCAAAAGTTTGCATACCCTGGCATAAATTGTGAAATTTTGGTAACTAATTTGAAAATTATGCCTGATCATGGAAAATAAATGTATTTTGTTTGAAGGATAGTGATCATATGAAGCCATTTATTATCACATAGTTATTTGGCTTCTTTCTAAATCATAATGATATCAGAAATCACCCAAATGGCCTTGATCAAAAATGTATATACCCTTGAATGTTTTGCCTTGTTGCAGACACACACGCACAGCTTAAAATAGCAATTAAAGGTTAATTTCCCACACCCGTGGCTAAAATTGCAATTAGTGTCTGTATAAATAGTAAATGAGTTCAACTCTCATGTGGATGCATTGAGCAGGCTAGATACTGAGCCATGGGGAGCAGAAAGGAACGGTCAAAAAACCTGCGTAACACTGTAATGGAACTTCATAAGAATGGAAAAGGATATAAAAAGATATCCAAAGCCTTGAACAGTCAGAACTGTTCAATCAATTTATTAAGAAGTGAAAAATGTAAGGATCTCTTGATACCTGCGCCAAGGTCAGGTAGACCAAGAAAGATTTCAGCCACAACTGCCAGAAGAATTGTTCGGAAAACAAAGAAAAACCCACAGGTAACCTCAGGAAAAATACGGGCTGCTCTGGAAAAAGACGGTGCAGTTTCAAGGAGCACTATACGATGATACTTGAATAAAAATGAGCTGCATGGTCAAGCTGGCAGAAAAAAGCCTTTACTGCGCCAATGCCACAAAAAAGCCCCGTTAGAATATGCCCGACAACACCTTGACACGCCTCACAGCTTCTGGCACACTGTAATTTGGAGTGACAAGACCAAAATAGATCTTTATGGTCGCAACCATAAGCGCTCTGTTTGGAGAGGGGTCAACAAGACCTGTAATGAAAAGAATACCATCCCCACTGTGAAGCTTGGTGGTGGTCCACTGATGTTGACCCTCCAGTGGCTGCAGCAGAAAAAAGGTGAAGGTTGTGGAGTGGCCATCACAGTCTTCTGACCTTAATATCATCGAGCATCTCTGGGGAGATCTCAAATGTGCGGTTCATGCAAGACAACCAAAGACTTTGCATGACCTGGAGGCATTTTGCCAAGACGAATGGGCAGCCATACCACCTGCAAGAATTAGGGGCCTCATAGACAACTATTACAGAAGACTGTGCGCTGTCATTGATGCTAAAGGGGGCAATACACAGTATAAAGAACTAAGGGGATGCATGTGAACATGGTCATTTCATTTTTTTGCCATGTTTTGTTTTATGATTGCGCCATTCTGTACAGTTGAATATGAATCCCATAAGAAATAAAAGAAATGTGTTTTGCTGCTCACACGTTTTCTTTAAAAATGGTGCATATATTACCAATTCGCCAAGGGTATTCAAACATTTGAGCACAACTGTATCTGTTAAAGCACACTCACAAGCATCTACATAAATAATGTTATTTAGGTCTTGATAAATTCATTGGTTTTTATGCTTATTGCTTAAATGTTCTATTTTGTTACATATTTTTGCCAAACCGTAGATGACAGACCAGTATCTACTCTTAAAAGCCACAATAAAGCCAGAGATGAAAGCAGTCTTATTCTCCAGTGATTTAATGGTCCGTTCTGTCATTTCAGGAGAGCGGCGCCGAGGAAGTGGGAAAGTGCAGAACGCCCACCGAGTTCGGAGCAGGAGGGGCCGTGGACGTGCTAGTAAAGATTCTTCAAAACTGCTCCTGCTTTATGATGAGAACATTCTTCTGAAGGACCCTCTTAGAGAGCAGAAGGACACAGCATTTGCCCAAGCGTATTTGAATAGAGTAAGTGATGGGCTGTGAATCATATTGAGGGTGATGAGCCTTCTCCACTTTCATGTTATATCTGTATCTTTAATGGAAGAAAGGGAGAAGTCGATCTTTGATGCATCCGCTTATAACTACATTGGTTGTAATGAGCGTCCCCCCAATGTATGTATCCAACCCTCTTCCATGTTACCTGACCTTTGAATGTCATTCCCAGTGGAGGTGAAAGCATCTTCTTTAGATATTATTGTGCCAGGCAGTTGTGTACGGTTAGGGTGCTCTGACTAACTGCTACTTTTTTCTGCAGGTCCATGAGGTCCTTCACAGCGTGCCTGGAAAATATGAGCAATTCCTGCAATTGATCTACCAGTTTGAGATGTGTAGAGAGCAACGCACTGCTGTGGATCTGTACAAAAGCATACGGGAGCTCCTTAAGGACTGGCCACAGCTCCTCAAGGACTTTGCTGCATTCTTGCTGCCTGAGCAAGCACTGGAGTGTGGCCTGGTGAGTAACACAACTGAAGACACACATGGTGTACACTGCTCCATGCCATAAATACTGCTGTTGGTGTATTATATCTCTCTTAGTTGTACAGGCAGTTGTTTCTCTTGTGTCTTTAATGGTCACATCTGTCCCACTTTCAGTTTGAGGAGCAGCAAGCCTTTGATAAGAGCCGCAAGTTCCTGAGGCAGCTCGAGATCTGCTTCCTGGAGAACCCGACCCATCATCAGAAGATTGTTAAACTGCTACAGAGTTGTGCAGAGTGCCCCCAACAAGAAATCGGCAAGGTATTTGCCACAAATAACACTACATCCTGCTATTTTAGACCTGTCCTCTTAAAACGGCCCTGCTTTATTCCCTCCCTGCCATGACCACCCTTTTTCTTGTCCTCCAGCTGAAGGCTCAGATGTGGCAGCTTCTGAAGGGCCACGATCACCTGCAGGATGAATTCTCTCTCTTTTTTGATCAGCTGAGACCTCCAGCCAGTCGCATGGGAGACTTTGAGGTCATGAACTGGACTGAAGACAAGATGTACAAGGTGAGTGGAGGTGGTGTGTAGTTATTCTTGCTTCTAGTGCATTGAACATGTCGGGGCTTAATTAGTTGTAGGTATAGTGTCAAGAAGAGCCTTGGTTGTAGTATGATTTTTTATTGTTCTATCATCTACTCCTACAGTTTGATGGCTTTGAAGAGGTTACGTTACCAGATGTGGAAGAGGAGGAAGAGCAGAACAAAATGACACCTCCACCAAGAAGCAAGAAGAGAAAAGAAATTACCCAGGGACAGGAGAAGGTAAGGACCACTCAGAAGGTTGTCAGGGCACAGAATGAAAAAAAAAAAAGGAACTATCTGATGAATCATCTGGATATAGAAGAGACGCTAAAATAGGTTGGTTTGTCAGCTAGGGATTCAAGAACACAAGTACACATCGGGTAGAGTCAACACATTATAGGGTAGAATTTAAAGAACAACTGCAGTGCTCATACAATAGGGCTTAGTACCATAGGCTTAGATTTGAAGAATTGTTTAGTCCTTATCAAACCTACTAACCAGTGTCAAGTGGTGGGAGAGGATCTGCTCAGCAGGCGGCTGCCATGGAAGTGTATTGTCCTGATAGCCACTGCAGCAAAATAGGCAGATGCAGATTATTTCAGGCAAACCTACACCAGTCAGCTACATAGTAATAAAATAAATATTTGAAGAAAAAAGCTAATTCATAACTAAATAAACATATGAAACCATAATCGGATGGATCAGGGACAGATGGTGACAGTCGGGAGAGGTCATACAGGGAGACCAAGAACCCATCTGATGATGCCATTTGTGTTTGCAGGACACCGACTGGATGGATGGGGGGAAGGATTGCCCCTGCGCTTGCCATGAGGTTGCAGAGCATCGACTGAAGAGGTGCAAGAGGAGGATGTGCAGCCAGTGCAGCACTAAGGTGTGTTTTTTTTTATTTTTATGTTTATTGGTGGATTACACCATTGCAATGAAACAAACGTATACAGTACAAGAATGTATTTAAGTAATAGGAGTTCTTCCTGCAAGAGCTGATACATAGCCAAAACCATTAACTAAGCAGGGTGGGTAACCTGGAGCATGCTCAGTTTGGGGTTATGTGACTGTAACTATAGCCCCCTTATCCTAGAGAGCATGCTCCAGGTTACCAAATATGCCTAATAAATGTTATTTCAGTTGAAACTAAATATTGGCGATTTCTGTAACCCTTTGTAATAGATTCAGTAAAGTTGTGGAACTTGTCACCAAAGGGGGTTATGGCCGCAGTTTTGATAACTCTTAAAAAGGGGTTGAATACATTTTTAGATGTTGGGTTATGAAAACTAACAGGTAGGAGTTGGATCCAGTTGCTAATTTCAGGAAGAAATGTAATATTGTAATGGGGGCAGGGGATCCATAGATATAGAAGGCCTAAATCACTATCTAACTATAGTCTAGTATGATGTAACCTCCTTTGCACACATTATTATTATTATTACCTAGTATTTACAATGCGCCAACAAATTCCACAGCACCATACATAGGATAAAACAATATCGGTACAGATTAAACGAAAAGAGGGCCCTGTTTTTGAGCTTACAATCTCGCATATAGAAGACTTTTTCAAGCATCCTATATGATTAAAAACTTTCAAACCTAAGGGGTTTGGAAGGTGATAGATACATTTGGCATATTAAGTATGAAGGTGATGAACCTTATTAAATAAATGTGTTTGTTAATGAGGTTTTGAAGGACTTGAGACAGGAGGAAGCGGAGAGAGATAAAGAGTTCAAAGAATAGGGGTAACACAAGAAAAAGCCCTGAATGCGAGAATGAGAGGAGAAAAGAAGAAGGTCATTTGCAGGGGCGGGGGCTATTTTGAGAAAAAAAGCAGAGATATAAGGGGGTGCACTGTTGTTGAGGGCTTTATACATTCGGGTAATGATTTTAATTCTGGAGATGTGGAGTGACTGACAGAGAGGAGCCGCAAACGCTGAGCGATGAGTGTGGTATATAAGTGTAGCGGACGCATTCATTTACAGATTGGAGGGGTGACAAGTGGGTGATAGGGAGGCCAGCGATGAGTGAGTTGCAGTAGTCCAGATGAGAGAATGAATTAGAATGTTAGTTGTCTTGTGTAAGATGGTGATTTTTGGAGATATTTTTAAATATAATAGACAAGATTTGGTGAGTGAATTTATATGAGGAATGAAGGAGATGACATGATCAAGAAGAACCCCAAGACAACTGGGTTGGGTGGAGGGAGTAATAATTGTATTGTTCATAGTGAGATATTTGAGGAATGGATGCTGTAGTAATTGTGGAAAAGTAAGGCGCTCAGTTTTTGAAATGGTGGGCGGATATCCAGGAGGATACGCTAGAGCGGCAGATGGAAACATGAGCTAGAATAGAGGGGGATATATCTGGTGTTGAGAGGTAAGTTTGAGTGTCGTCTGTATAGAGACGATATTGAAATCCAAAAGATTTTATTAATGTTCCAAGTGAGAGAGTATGGATGCTTTACCCCTTCTAGATTGCTAGCTTGAGGTGGTGAAGGAGCTTGTGTATCTCAGTGAAGCTGTGAGCTACACCTTGTAGGGAAAGGGTCACTGAGACAGCTGATTTTTAATCTTGTGTTATTAGAGCTGTCTGTCAGTTTGCTGATCTCCATGTGTTTGTTTGTTAATATAAATAATTAATATTTGTTAGACATGTGAAACCCGTACTCATCGAAGCAGAGAGACACCCGAGGGAGGAGCTGGAGGATCACAAAGTGCTTCACGTCAAGGACATGCGGGAAAGGAAATGGGTGAGTAGAAGTTGTTTTAAAATTTAAAAAAAATAAATACTACTAATAATAAAGTTCCTTGCCTTCAATCATATCCCATCACTTTCCTTACAGTTCTTCCTCTTGTGTGCTCCTCATCTACCTTTCAAACAGTTCTTCACTGCCCTCTGATCATGTTACTCACCTTTTGTTTTTATCCTTATAGGCCTTCCTTCGAACTGCTCTGCCTGCTCCCCATTGTCTTATCACTGACCTTTTCCTGCTTTGTCCATTCCTTCTCTCCACTCTCTTAACAAGACAATACCACCTTCCTACAGACATTCATCAACCTTCTTTCTTCTGCTGACTGCTCAGTATCCTCTTGTTCTCCTTAATCATTCCTTATCCTCCTCCTTCCCACAGCTATTCATCAACCTTTTCTGCTCCTAACTACTCATCACCCTTCTCTTCTCACTTCTCCTGACTGATATCCTTGACCTTCATATCTCTTTTCTCAATCATTTCTTCAGACTGCTCCTTGTCTCCCTTCTTTACTGCCATAACTCCTTAACCCATTTCCACCTCTGATTTGCTTCTCATCCTGTCTCTTTCTGCCCCGAGTTATGGTTAATAAGAAGTTCTGATATCTTACAGGTCCTTTTGATGGAAGATTAAGTGTATCCAAGTGCACTTCATCAGAGGAAAGACTAACAGCTGGGGGCCGTGCACTTTTGGGCAATAAAGGGACCACCATTCAGGACAGTAACAGCTCCATCCTGCGCTCTCGTAGTACAACAAACTTGAAAGGTGTTACAGTAACTGAAAGCAGCGATTGCAGCAAACAGAGACTCCCAAGTAAGGACCCTTCCAGGCCTGCATCAAGAGGTGGGCGGAGACTTGCAACAATGAAAGTTTCTGATCCGCCTGTGGGATCTCTTGATCTTTGTTCAGAGAAACAAGACACCACCTCTTGCCTAGCCAGCCTTTCTAAACCTTCAGAACCTTGCTCTCCGCATTCACAGAGTCCACACAAACCCCCACAGAACTCCCCAACTCAATCACCGAGTTCCACCCAACTTCCTGCTGAGGAGGAAGTGGAGACCACAGCTGTTCATGTTCCTAGCTGCTCCACATCAAATACCACTGACTGTTTGTCTGACTCTGGGCTCTTGGTCCAGGACGCCATCTATACGAGGACTTCCTCCAACTCGCAACCAACTGAATCCAGTTCCAACAAGGAGGAGCAAATGCTCACTGTATGTGCCAAAAACATCACGGTCAGCTCAAGTGGAGAGAAGGTCATCCTGTGGACCAGGTAGGTGGCTAAATAACAAGATTAATGTGACGTTTCCTCTGTCTATATGGAAGAAATGGGATGCATTATTGACCACTCAGTAACTTATTTTAAGACACCACTTACAATGTGCTTTTATCTTTTTTTATTATTATAATAATATACACAGGGAGGCTGACAGGGTGATCCTCACCATGTGTCAAGAGAGAGGAGCACAAGAGGCAACGTTCATTGCAGTGTCTGAGAGGTTGGGAAACAAGAGTCCAGAGGAGGTAAGTCCTATGCAACAGATGTGGGTAAGCCATGGAGGGTCTGATGTACACATAATGACCGTGCTAGCGAGGGGCATCTGCACCAATGGTATAGGCGTATCCCCCCACATAATATTGTATTTTCATTCCAGGAAAAGAAGCCAACAAACACATTACTGCTCACGGGAGTTAAAGGGATATGTGAAGTTTCTGGATTTCACTAGGAAAATCTATTTATTTTATTAAGTTCTGTTTTTCGTCCCTACTTTTTACCGCTGTAGCTCATTAGAAACACTTCACAGTCTGTGTATTAATTGGCCTATGACCTCTCTCACGCAGTGCGTTGCTGCTGATTGGTTAGTATGAGACACTGCACACCGTGTAGAAGTAGACGGTCTGTCTTTATGAGCTGCAGAAGGGAGAAGCTTACTGGGAACTATTTGTAATATTTTAGGCAGGAAAATAGAGCTTTTAAGCACTTCCAAATCAAATACATAAAAATATAAATATAAACACAGTGTTATTATATACCTAGTAAAATCCCGGAACCTATCATCTCCATTAAATTATCATTTTTATAATACATTTTCATGAAGAGCTTGAATTCAGAATGTGCAAAATGATTTTAAAAAAAAACTACGTTTTTTAATGATTTTTGCTTTTTTAATGCTGTCAGATTTGGCCATTCATAGCACAATTAGATACGGAATTAGAAGGAATTCTAAAGATAACATTTCTATTCAGTTCAATTGAAAAAAACACCTACATATTAACTTAGGGATATTCTCTAAGACAATGGAGTATTCCCTCAGTACAATAATCTTTAGACTAAAGGCAGACTGGAAGTGCCAATGACATAAGTTGAATCTACTAACTTGAAGGTTTTCTGTGAAATTATGCTTTTCACTTCTATTGCTGCTGATAATAGTTTGAAAAACCTTCACATATTTATGAAAGATGAAACCGCACTGGTCATTTACTTTCACAGCCTGTTTAGCACCAACTACTCTGCCATGACACATGCATCAATCCCTTCTACCTCTCATAGTAATGGCTTCCTTCCTTTCTAGGTATCGCAGCGTTTCCGAGAGCTCATCAGACTCTTCCAGACGTCTTGCGTTGCAAGCTCTGATGAAGAGGAAGAAGCTGGGAGTACCACAGAACAGCTTTCGGACCAGGATGTGCCTCTGTCTGAGGAGGACACTGAGGACTAGCGAGGACTCTTGGACTTGTAAATAGCAGTGTGCTGGAGACACTGGTTTGTACAAATTGTTGGCAAGAGCAAGAACTATTCCATTTTGTTTAGATTCTTGTTTTAGGATTTATTTTTACTTGTGGCATTAAATGCATGTCTGTCACCTTCTCAGACCAAACCTTCATCTTCAATGGGAAGGACAGTAACTGTCTGTGTCCTGGGCCCCCTTACAATAGGGCCTGGGTCGGTCGCTCTGCCCCTGACAACCTTAAAGGGATAACGATTCTTTGGTTAAGCGGGTTGGCCATAGCAGCAGCATCATTGTTGGGAGTGTTCACTCCGTCCGCCTCAGTCGCTCTCCTCATCCGTTGCGTCTCGCTCTGTATAACACTGTGCCAGACTGCGCAGTTCATGGAGCACCTCCTGAAAGTCTTCTTGTTCTAGTCCTACACTGAAGAAGCTGGGCCAGCGTCTGAGGTCTACCTTCTTCACCTCGTCGTGCAAGCCACGCAGGCTCCTGTGCAGAGAGGTGGCCGTCTGAAGAGTAGCAAGGACCGGGACACCATCAACCACTAGGAAGGAAGAGCCAGGGTTAATTATACAGTGTGCTCTGTATTTAAAATGTATAGGAAGGGGTGATTAATGGTAGAGTGCCTCACACCAGTGCTGGGTCTGTTTAATATATTTATTAGTTATTACTTGTGGGCTTCATGGTGTATTTTGTTGTTCTTTTTAGATGATACAAAAAAAACTCACTTCTATATCAAAAGAAGTTATTTAAAAGTATTATTTTTTACAGAAAACAAAAAGATGTTGCATTCTAATCTTCCCCATGCAGAGTAATGGGACAACATAAAATCTGGCCTGTTGCTTTTTCAAGTCTTATCTCACAGCATGTGATTGTTTTGTGCCTGTAAAGTTAGCTTTTCTGGTTATACACCCCCATCCTATTCCCAGGGAATAAGTAAATATGTTGATATTTGTACTCCCATATTAACTTATTCAAAAGAGAACATTGCAAAGCTACTAATGGGCACATTTTTTAAGAAAGTAAAAACAATGAATCCCTTTATCATATGCACATATTCTGTTGGCTGTAGGGTGGGATTTCTATAGGGTCCTATTGAAAGAATTGTTTCCATTGCAGCATCTGAAAGCTTCAAGATCTCCTTTCACCAATAGAAGAATTCCAGCAGAAACAAAATGGTGCTCCCACTACCGTAATAAAATAAAGCAAAAGTAAGACATAAGTAAGAGACTTTGAGGGAGCTCAGCATCATTCTTGTGTTTATACAGCTTGCTTTGCTTATTAGGAGGTTCCCGAAATGTAAAAAAAAAATTATTAAATTTTATATGTGAACCTGCCCATAGGAGGAGGAAGAGACTGGAAAAACCAAGAGACGAGAACTGAGGAGCAACATCTGGTCAGTTTAGATACAAAGAGACTTGGCTTCTCCAGTCCATTCCAAGTTCCTGTGAAGATATCATCTCTGTGCAGTTCAATGAAAGAAAAAAAAAAAAAAACACCTATTGATTCACTTGACAATAGAGCATTTCCTCAGTAGAATAACCCTCCTCCTTAGGCAGAATCTGCTAAATTGAAGGTTTTATATTTGTATTGCTGCTAATGGTAGTAGTTTGAAAAATATGTAACAATCACCCGTGGAGGGTTGCACCCCGACTACTCTACCATGACACTTGCATAAATCACTTCCGTCTCTCCTAGTAATGGCCTCCTCCCTTTCTAGGTATCGCAGCATTTCCGAGAGCTCATCAGACTCTTCCAGAAAGCTTGAGTTACAAGCTCTGAGGAAGCTGGAAGAACCCCAGAACAGCTTTCCTGTACCTCAGTCTAAGGAGGACACTGAGGGCAAGCGTGGGAGCTTAAAAAATATAGCTAACATTTCTCATGGAAAAAAAACAAAAATCTTATACATGCCTAAGGCAATGTTAGGTTTAGGTACAATAATATTCCATTTCAATACTTCCAATCATGAAGATAGGCCATGCCACCGCACTCTTACATGCGGAGGAGAATACCCAGTGATCAGCTGGTGATGGTTCAGATAAAGAGCAGTAAAGTCAAATGTTTCTAGGCACAGTCTACTAGTACCTGCTGGAGGCGTGAGCAGCTCCTGTTGGGTGAAGCCATCCTTAGTGACGTATGGGGAGAAGAACTGAGGAAATGATGACCCCAACCAGCATGGGTCATGGAGCAGGTGGGACAGGCTGGGGGGGGACAAAAAAAAAAATTATCACACCTCAATCAAAGATTGTCCTTTTACTACTGTGTTTTACTATCAGTCCTGCAACATGAACGAGAGGTTAGGAAGCAAGTAAGTAATATTTTGTGGCTCCTGTGGCCAAGCTATGAACCAACCCTTACCAATGGGCCCATCTGCTCTAGTGGTAAAGCTATGAACCCACTTCCATCCCAGACTCCTCCACTGGTTGATGTACAAGGCTGCTGACACTTTCCCCAAAGCTTTACCATGTCCAAGAGAGGAATCACCCACCCTCGCTACCAAACTCCATCTGTCCAGTGCCAACATTAGGCCTCTTTACTGCTGCAGCCAAGCTATGAGAGGTCTACTTGTTCAGATCATCCATATTCGGCTGCCCTTACCTGACTGTCCTAGGGTTCATTGCTTGCAGATAACCCCGCAGAATGTCCTCTCCTGTGTCACACGTATGAAGAGCAGAACGAGGACTTGTCCCTGCAGGGGTGGAACTGAGGGACAGAAAGTTTTGAAATAAATAAAAAAACGCAACAATTACATCAAAACATGCACACATATCAAATATGGGAAACACCCCATACACAAATCTAACATTACACTAGCAGACCCCAAAACCACATCTAAAGAGGAACTCTGTTGCTGCTCTTCTGAAAGGTAGCAGCCATGGTTAACCAGAGTCAGGACTAGACACAAGTGAAAGGAAATCAAAGTTCAGAGCTATGACTATCCTTTTGACCCACTGCGGTCTTTTGTGGGCACCCGTGCTGCCTAACTTCCTCCTATTCTCTTATATGCACTGATGCTGCAGAGTGGTCTCCATTGCTGTCACAGAGTTGCCCGTTTTAGTTGTTGTCTCAGAAAAGTCCTTTTAAACTAATTCCATTTCCATCAGGCCCTACGGAGAGCACGGGCCTGTATTGCCACATTTCATTTTAGGCAACTGAAATGTCCAAGGTCTCCCCTCACCTGTGAAAATAGATCAGCAGAAACAAATATGGTGGCTCCCACTATAGCACCAAGGCATACCGTAGATAATGAAGTCAAACTTGCATTTATTTTTACTTTAATTTTGTCCACTAAAAAGGATATAGGGCTACAGTGGTTCTTGAAATGCATATTCGTCTAACTTATTGCTCAACTTATTAAATTGGGAACTACACTGCAAAAAAAAAAAGCTATCACTGGTCAATTAAATTAAATAATATTAATGAGACACAATATAGGTCAAAGTTGATCCCGAAGGGATACCTCTTTTCTGGAAAGCTTAACTAGGTTAATACATGTAAAGCTTGCTTGAAACCCTAAAAGTAATGGTGAAAAGAGGAAATGGATTGATCATATAAATAAATAAGTGAAAATGCTAGATAAACCAAATAAAAAAAAAAAAGGAAATAATTGCCAAATAAATCCTCAGCTGCACAACATATGCTACAATTAAACCTGAATCAGGGAGACTTCAACTACCTTGCTCTTTTATAGATATAAATACACTAACCACTTATACCTACAGGTAACAAAATAGAGGCACAAATATAGTATAGCAAACGGGAACTACTTGTAAAATAGCAATTTCCTAGCAGCAAAGTAATGTTATTTCCTTGCTGCATAGTGCTTGCAGAATGCAATTACAGAATATATTCACACTCAATAATATATCAATAGGGTATAACAAGGCTGTTGTCCCTATATACAATATTGATAGGAAGATTTAAACTCAATGGTACCATATGAAAAACAAACACCTAATATTAAAATCAAATAGCACAACCACAACACGGCCATTTCACGCTCACAAGCGGCTTTTATTAGCCTTCGACAAAGCCGTTTTGGAGTGACTAACCGGCTTTAAGGCATTGCATTTCTACCTGTTGAGGGTTTAAATTTATGCTCATTATCGAGGTGAAATTCATAATACACTCGAGCAGGGCTAATTATGGTTCTGCTACTAGATCTTAATATAGTGTATGTGGCACTCAGAGTCATACAATAAAAGTGTTTGGCTTCAAAAGAATATAGTCTCATGTCAATCTTTCATAAATGAAATACTCTTTTCACTAATTAAACAAATAATTTAAAAACTGATTAAGTATCTAATTAAATTATCATATATATATATATATATATATATATATATATATATATATATATATATAATAAAATTACAGCACCAAATAGAATAAACTAAAGTTCAACTTCAATCCAATATAAAACACTAAAATCAATTAATTGAACATCTAAATACAACTTAGACAGTATTTCATGATGACGTGATCACGAAACGCGTAGGTGCGGCGTTTCAGAGTTTACAGCCTATTTTAGTCTTGCTATACGAGCACTCACACAGGAGCTCATGCTGCATTTTTCAGACATTTATTTGGACAAGCAACTGGATGCATGACAGGAGTAGAAGATAATGTGGCGGGCACCTGGCTCCTGAAATAAATGCAAGTGCCAAATATAACTTGTTGTTTCTGGGATACTGCAATAGAGAGAGTACAAATCTTTTATTTGATGTGAATAAATTATTCAGGGAAATATTATTGAGAGACGTGAGGTTTGTACCCCCCTTTTTCTATTTTTTATACAAATACCCCACCACACAAATGCAGATTTCCCCACTAACCTGATCTGCTTCTCCTTGCCAATGCCTCTCAGCACTACAGACTGTGAGAAGCTGCCCTGTTCTCCTCCACAGCCTGAGAGACTGCTCCAGGGGGCTGAGGTTATGTGAGGGAGCAGAGCATCAGCAAGAGAGTCGGAGGGTCCCATAGGAAAAGGGATACAGGTGGAGGCAGCTACGACCTGAGGGGTGGCGGGAGAGCAGGGCAGGGAACAGAACAAAAATTTAGTGTAAGCAACCATGCAGTGGCCGACAGTAATAAAGCTAAAAGAGAGCTTGGAGAAATACTATACACAATCCAAAAGAGTGCCGAGTATTCCACACAGCACGCGGGTAGTGCAAGTCACACTTACCTTCCTCCCAGAGAAGTTGAGAGCATCAGCAAGATGTCCTATTAACAGTGGTGAGGATGGTCTCCTGAAGGAGGCACTGAGCGTGTCCAGAGCAACAGCGAGCACTGCACTGCTATGATACTGTGCCTCGGACTATGGGGGGAAGTATTATTATTATTATATGTACAGAACCAGCACATTCCATAGAACTACAGGCAGAAATAACACATGAATACCAGTGTACATACATAGTGAAGACAATACATAGGACTAGACATCAAGTTAGTACAGGTGACGATAAGAGCTACAGTGCAAGAAGTACTTGTGTATGGTAGACACAACTTTGTGTCCTCCCCCTCATGTGCCAGAAAACCAGGGTAGATGGCTTCGCTCCAAGTTACGGTTGGTGGAGTTTAGTGAGGTTAATAGTACGATTGGTCTAATGAAGCGAGGTAGACAATTCCAGAGTGAGATGCACATGTCATGAGCAGAGGGGAGACTTGGAGTATCTGGAGACTTATAGGGAGGTGCAGTAGTATTTGGAACGTTGTAAATTAGGAATATGAGTTTTATCTTTGAGGAAACAGGAAGCCAGTAGGGAAACTAAGGGGAGCAGCAGATAAGGTGAATGAGCCTGGTAGAAACATTCAGCCTTGATTAAAATGGGGATACACCGATGAGATGAAGGCCAATTAGAAGGCTGTAATGATGAGGACATGGATGAGGGGCCCTGTAATGTCTTGCATGAGGAAGGGACATACAGTGCCTTGCAAAAGTATTCACCCCCTTGACTTTTTACCTATTTTGTTACATTACAGCCTTAAGTTCAATGTTTTGTTAATCTGAATTTTATGTGATGGATCAGAACACAATAGTCTAAATTGGTGAAGTGAAATGAGAAAAATATATACAGAAAACTATTTTTTAGAAATAGAAAACAGAAAATTGTCACTTGCGTCTGTATTCACCCCCTTTGTTATGAAGCCCATAAAAAGCTCTGGTACAACCACTTACCTTCAGAAGTCACATAATTAGTGAAATGATGTCCACCTGTGTGCAATCTAAGTGTCACATGATCTGTCATTACATATACACACCTTTCTTGAAAGGCCCCAGAGGCTCCAACACCTAAGCAAGAGGCACCACTAACCAAACACTGCCATGAAGACCAATGAACTCTCCAAACAAATAAGGGACAATGTTGTTGAGAAGTACAAGTCCGGGTTAGGTTATAAAAAAATATCCAAATCTTTGATGATCCCCAGGAGCACCATCAAATCTATGTAAAGAAAATGTAAAGAACATGACACAAAAGCAAACCTGCCAAGAGACGTCCGCCCACCAAAACTCACGGACCGGGCAAGGAGGGCATTAATCAGAGAGGCAGCACAGAGACCTAAGGTAACCCTGGAGGAGCTGCAGAGATCCACAGCAGAGACTGGAGTATCTGTACATAGGACGAAAATAAGCCGTACGCTCCATAGAGTTGGGCTTTATGGCCAGAAGAAAGCCATTACTTTCAGCAAAAAACAAAATGGCATGTTTTGAGTTTGGAATAGGTATGTGGGAGACTCCCAAAATGTATGGAGGAAGGGGCTCTGTTCTGATGAGACTAAAATTGAACTTTTCGGCCAAAGAAAACGCTATGTCTGGCGCAAACCCAACACATCACATCACCCAAAGAGCACCAAGTGGCAGCATCATGCTGTGGGGATGTTTTTCAGCAGCCAGGTCTTGGGAAACTGGTCAGAGTTGAGGGAAAGATGGATGGTGCTAAATACAGGGATATTCTTGAGCAAAACCTGTACCACTCTGTGAGTGATTTGAGGCTAGGACGGACGTTCACCTTCCAGCAGGACAATGACCCCAAACACACTGCTAAAGCAACACTTGAGTGGTTTAAGGGGAAACATGTAAATGTGTTGGAATGGCCGAGTCACAGCCCAGACCTTAATCAAATAGAAAATCTGTGGTCAGACATAAAGATTGCTGTTCACAAGCGCAAACCATCCAACCTGAGGAGCTGGAGCAGTTTTGCAAGGAGGAATGGGCAAAAATTCCAGTGGTAAGATGTGGCAAGCTCATAAAGACTTATCCAAAGCGACTTGGAGCTGTGATTGCCGCAAAAGGTGGCTCTACAAAGTATTGACTATAAGGGGGTGAATAGTTATGCACATTGACTTTTTCTGTTGTTTTGTCCTATTTGTGGTTTACTTCACAATAATAATTAAAAAAAAAAAAACATCTTCAAAGTTGTGGGCATGTTCTGTAAATTAAATTATGCAAATCCTCAAACAATCCATGTTAATTCCAGGTTGTGAGGCAACAAAACATGAAACATGCCAAGGGGGGGGGGGGGGATACTTTTGCAAGGCACTGTATATGTGGAGATGGCAGCATTTGTTGAGTGCTAGGAGCATAAGAGCTCTCCTTCATCCTCCACACTATATCAGATTACTGTTCACAAAGTTGTTCTCTCTAAATGAGACATATCCAAATCCAGTAAGAGGTGTTCAACTGTAGACACCCACGGCCCGGATTTATATCCTGCACTGCAACTTGAATGGGCAACACCAACTCCTGAAGTGCTTACACTGGCCTTTTAAGGACACTGCTACATTAGAGTGCTGCCATAGTGGTTAAATAGTGCACCTCTGTATACTCCTATCTATTTCTCACACAGAGACAAATAAATTGCTGGTAAAATAGTTTTTACATAAGTGGAAATATCAGGTGTAGTGATGAAGAAAAATAGGAGAGTAAGTAACAACTCTTGGAGGAGATGTAAATGTAGAATATTAAAGATATCGGTGGTACTGCCTCTAACATCACATATATCTAGCACCATAGTCAGCACAGAGCAGAGCTCAGCAATACTTACATTATAGAGAAGTTGTGGGAGAACCACAGGAGGACCCGGCCTCCGTCCCATGCTGGAATTGAGCGACAGGGGACAGAACAGGGAGCTCTGACTAGATAGATGGACCAGGCCTATGGTGCAATTCAACATGCGGTAAATGTCCTTGTGTAGGTCCTGAGGGAGAAGCGGAGACAGAGTGGGTCATATGCAGGGCAGGGAAAACCAGACAGCATCCTATCGATCTGTCTGCATCATCCACATATTCCTCTGGAATGCGTCAATCTTACCCGCTCACCGGAGACCACAGGACAGGTCCCCCAGCTCAGGATCCCACGCCCGGGGTACTCATCATGTAGCAGCTCTGTCAGCTTGGCACCAACTCCAGAGAACCCGTTGTGAAGATCACACAGTATCTGAAAACCCTGTGAGGGAGAGAGCAGAGAAGACGCGGCTATAGCGAGAGGGTACAAAAGTGGAGGCGCGGCTATTGCAAGAGGGCAGAGTAGTGGAGGCGCGGCTATTGCAAGAGGGTAGAGTAGTGGAGGCGCGGCTATTGCAAGAGGGTAGAGTAGTGGAGGCGCGGCTATTGCAAGAGGGTAGAGTAGTGGAGGCGCGGCTATTGCGAGAGGGTAGAGTAGTGGAGGCGCGGCTATTGCGAGAGGGTAGAGTAGTGGAGGCGCGGCTATTGCGAGAGGGTAGAGTAGTGGAGGCGCGGCTATTGCGAGAGGGTAGAGTAGTGGAGGCGCGGCTATTGCGAGAGGGTAGAGTAGTGGAGGCGCGGCTATTGCGAGAGGGTAGAGTAGTGGAGGCGCGGCTATTGCGAGAGGGCAGAGTTGTGGAGGCGCGGATATTGAGAGAGGGTAGAGTAGTGGAGGCGCGGCTATTGAGAGAGGGCAGAGTAGTGGAGGCGCGGATATTGAGAGAGAGTAGAGTAGTGGAGGCGCGGATATTGAGAGAGGGCAGAGTAGTGGAGGCGCAGCTATTGCAAGAGGGTAGAGTAGTGGAGCCGCGGCTCCACTACTTTTACTCTGAGGAGGAGAGCAGATAAGACACAGGTAATGCAGGGCCAAAACAGCCAGTCTCAGGTACTTAGAACACCATTCCCCACTCCTATTCAATCACTACAGATAGCAGCGCTCCCCTATCCTCTCATTTATCTACATTTAGTCACACTCTCCAATTTTCCCACCTGCAGATAGTCACACTCCTCTGAGAAGAAATGAAGCCGATCCTCAACCTCATCAAGATAAGACGCTTCCTTCATAACAGCTTCTCCCTGGCTGTAAGATTCCAGCTCTTCTGACACCCTGTGGAAGAACAAAGTATCAGAGCCACATTCAGCGGTCCTGCCCCACCGCCCAATACAAAGTCACATCTCAGCAACATATTTTATTAGCAAAATAATACCTGTAGACAATTTTTCTTTAATGGTCTACATTCCATGGCAGCATAATCCAAATGAGATTACTCATTAACCATATAACTAGAAAGAACTGAACGGCTTTTTACCAAATGTGAGATGTGAGGGTGGTACTGGAGAATCCACGATGAGTAGCTTCCCTCAATGCAATGATCCCTTACCACCGGGGCAATGGGTTGTATGATCCGAATGCTACAATTAGCCTTATCCCTGCAACCTGCACTGAAAACAACCTGGTTTTGAATGGAACAATCCATATACTTAACATGGGCACCTTATCTTTCAAGTCCAGAAGGGAGATGATACACATTCTCAGATCGAAAGGATGAAAGAGAGCCCCCCTTATTCCTCCTGTGCAGAAAAATTCTCAAAAGACCGTTCAGAAAATTGGCCAGGTTCTAAGCGAGACATATATAAATCCAGTAAGAGGTGTTTGTTCGCAGACATCCATGGCCCTGATCCATATCCTGTACTGTAAGAGTAGACTATAAACTAATGAACTTTTTGAGGAACAATTCTCCAAGAAGACTACTACTTCCAAAACTCATTCATCTGATAAAAACCATGAAACGCTCTTAGACTGGCCCTTTAAGAGTTTTAAGGACACTGCTATATTAAGAGTGTATTGGTTGCATAGTGCACCTCTGTATGCTCTATCAGATTTATGTTTTTCATCTTCTGCGTGACCCTAGATTCTGCCTCCGGCCATCTTGATCATAGTATTGTAAGAATTATATTGAAATATACTGAAGACCTCTACTAGTGTAAATACTACATAGATATGATATTAGGGTTATACTGAACAAACTGCAATTAAGAAAGTGGATTCATCTGACTAAGATGTCTTATTGTTTACAGTTCCTCAAAAGTTCCCATTGACTTACCCACTGTGATTGTATGGATTGATCACACACATGGACTTGGGGTGGAGTGGTGTTCTCAGATAGTCAGACCAGGCACTCCCTGCGGCCTCCTTGTGGCATCTCTTCCTGCTGCTGTCAGGAAAGGAAATTTTTTGAACCCCATCTAAAAATACAATATAAAATAAAATATAATAATAATAATAATAAAATCAGCTCACTAATAATAAATGCCATACATTTACTCTCACAGCTATACGATCCCCAGGATCACCAATACTTCCAACCTCATCCGCCTATAAATGGATCCTCCAGTGGATAGGGCTCTATATAAGCACAGAGCATGTTTATTTACAGAAATGTTTAGTTAGTGACCTTATATCCAAAAGCAAGGTCTTCACTAACTTAAAACTTCTGTAAAAAAATATGCTCTGTGCTTATATAGAGCCCTATTCAATTGGCCAAATTGCAGTTGAATGAGACCCTATATCTATAAGTAGACCCCCCCCCCCCCCACTATGTGTTATCAGCAGATCTTCCGGTCAGTCACAGCACATGATAGTGGAGGTCTCCCACACGCACGCAATGAGCTCTGACTACTAGTGTATGTCCCATACTCAGAAGACACCCTCAGTCTACAAATAGATCCCCCATAATAACACTGTAAGCCTAGCCTTCAAGGTCCCCACACTACGAGCCAAGCCTAGCGGTAGGTCCCCACACTACGAGCCAAGCCTAGCGGTAGGTCCCCACACTACGAGCCAAGCCTAGCGGTAGGTCCCCACACTACGAGCCAAGCCTAGCGGTAGATCCTCACACTACGAGCCAAGCCTAGCGGTAGGTCCCCACACTACGAGCCAAGCCTAGCGGTAGGTCCCCACACTACGAGCCAAGCCTAGCGGTAGGTCCCCACACTACGAGCCAAGCCTAGCGGTAGGTCCCCACACTATGAGCCAAGCCTAGCGGTAGGTCCCCACACTATGAGCCAAGCTTATAGGTAGGTCCCCCACTCCCACTATGACCCAAGCCTATAGGTAGATCCTCACACTATGACCCAAGCCTATAGGAAGGTCCCCACACTGTGAGCTGAGATTGTAATGGCTCCCTTGCACTCAAATTTGGAGCTCAGTCTATAACATTTGTTTAGTGTATAATATTTGCTGATAAATATATTTTTTTTTATTACACAATGGAGTTGTATTTTAAACTTATATTATTTAATATTTGACCATCTTTTTTTAAATCACACAACTAACGTACAGAAATCTTAACAATGAAACAAAATATTACTACAAATCAAATATGAGGTAAAGAAAACAAAAAAAATCTAGGTTTTCCTGTAACTTATGTTGTAGTATGGAGACTATAACATATTATTATAAGTATGTTATGGACTTCTGAATGCGTTGGATCAGTATACCCAGGGTGGGGAAACGTTCTATTGATGCGTTACGAATATTGTTGTGTTATGGTCATTCAGTCGAGTCTGGCTCTCTGTAACCCTATGAAGTAGCACAGCAGGGATATCTATCATTATGTCTCATCGTGCTTACCCATAAGGTTTCCTTGGCATAGATACTGGAGTGAGTTGCCAGTCCTTTCTCCAGCAGATTGCAACTTGTCTGACCTCTCTGCTATGACCGGCCCACCTTGGGTGACACTACATGGTATAGCTCACAGCTTCATGGAAGTACATAAGCCCCTTCACCACGTAACAAGGTACCGACCCATCAAATGTTTAAATAGTTTTAGTCGAGTACAGCAGGCAAGTGAGGAACATCCTATAGTTTGTGTGTGGGCTCCAAAGCTTTGCCATCTAGTCACTGCCTTGTTGTGGTGAAGGAGAAGTGGGCTATACCATGCAGGGTCATCCAAGGAGCAAGCTACCCGCTCCAGTTTCTTTGCTTGTGCTTATCCACAAGGATTTCTTGGCAGAGACTTAATTATAGACGTGCCTGGTGTGCTGTGGTCCATAGGGTCACAGAGAGTTGGACACGAGTGAACAGCTCCAAAATGGAGCCACATAAAACTTCTACCCATGTGACAAGAAGGAGAAGTGGTCAACCATATTTTTGCATTTGTGGGCAGCCCCAAAACGTGTAAACTGGTTCCATTCTGTCCCTATTCCTTCAAGCACAAGAAGTAAGAGTAAGGTTGTATAAATTCTAGTCTGGACATTGGAGCCATGTAAGACTTAGTGCTAGGATCCCATAACCCTGTAAGACATAAGACACTTTGGGCTCAGATCATTTTGCTTTGTGTGTGATCTGAAAGATCAAGGTCTCTGTGCCCGGCTTCTACACCGAAGGGCAGTCAGTACCACCCTATTTCCATGAACTGGATTGATAAGATTAGCGTCAGCCCCATTATGCTCATGGAGATATCCTGATGTTCTTGAGATGTCTATGTAAACCACAGGGTGATTTTGTCACAAGATCTTGTGGAAATATGCCTATCAGTAACCACTAACTTAGGGAATATTGTGTTTTTGGAAGATCTCTGCAGATGGTGACTGCAGCCATGAAATTAAAAAAGGCGTTTGCTTCTGGGGAATCAGCTATGGCAAGTCTGGACAAGGTATTAAAAAGCAAAAGATATTAAATTATCAGCTAAGGTCTGCATTGTTAGAACTATGGTATCCCCAGTAGTAACATAATGATGTGAGAGCTGGACCATAAAGAAGGCTGAGCGCCTTGGAATTGTGGTGTTGGAGAAAATGGCTTAGAGTCACAGGAAGATTCAATCAATCAATACTACAGGAAATGAAGACAAACTGGTCACTGGAAAGTTTGTTCATGAGAAGACAGGATCCCCTAGAGAAGACTCTGATGCTAAGAAAGATAAATGAATATGGAGACAGCAGAGGCGGAGATGGATAGATGCAGTCGTTGAAGCAATGAACATGAGCTTTATGGATCTCAGAAGGGCAGTAGCTGACAGATGTGCCTGGTGTGTTAGTGTCCATAAGGTCATGAAGCGTTGTGCACGACTGAACAGTCCTGGTGTTAATACCAAATTTAATATTTCTTAGTACTTGAACAAATGGATAAAAACCCTCTTATTAGAACATAATTGGTGGTGATTATGACACAGACATTTGCATTGGATCCACTTCTTCTCTCTTACCTCCCATGGCTCTCACATCGATATCTCTATCTGTCAACATGGCCCCCTAAATAAAAGCAAGTGTCATTCAGGAGCTGATATAGGAGGTAACACAGAGACAAACCCATTGGACCACACCAGTAACCCCCACTATCCTACTAACACAACATATAAGCTCCACCACCATCTTCATTCCCTCCATTACAGATCAAAACCCTCCGCCACTACTCATTACACAAACCTGCTCTTTCTTACTACCCTCAATATGCCTTCAGCCACCACAGCTTAAGCCAAATGTCCCCTCTATGTAGCTTCTTCCCAATAAAAGCTCCTCATCTACTCTTATCCATTTTATACCCGTGTACTACCCATTGCGACCCATGCTCCTACTCACCTGCTCGGTACTGAACTCCGCCTTGGCGAGGGGCTCTTCTTTATGGGTGGTCAGATTTCCTTTCCTGAAAAAAACCCAGAATGATCAGTAGATGAAAGAAGACAAGTGTGTCCTGTAGGCCCAAGGATGAAGACACCACGCATAATATGTATGATATATGTATACATGTGTTACAAACTATATGAAAGAGTTATGTCCTCTCTATCCTCCCCCTGATCACCTTTCCATTAGCTGCTAAGAGACCAGAGACAGGAAATTAGAACAATGGGCTGTATATCTTGATAACAACCTTCCTGATGGGATTATCTAGCAGTGGCCAGGGATCCTATTAGAATAAGTGAGTTAACTAATTTAGAAGGGAACTTTGAATGTGTTTAAGTTTGTGATGTAATTACCAGCCACAGATTGGCCAGAGAGGTATTACACAGAGCTGATTGAGTTAACTGGTTAAAGGCAGGTAACTCACACCATATCTAGCAAGGAATATCATTATTTTGAAAATGAGAATGATGGCGTGAGGTAGCCAGATCAATCGCCAGTGAGAGGAGCGAATATAAGTGAAAGTAGGGGTGCAACACAATGTTTGTTGTATTAGAGATTATGATATCTCACCATGCTGGGGTTATGTGCATTGTATCCTTATCTTCATACAAAAGACCTTCTTGTCTTAGTGAGCCCACACTACCTAAAAACAATATAAAAACAACATATTTTGGTGCCAAAGCTCACGTACATGCAAACAATCACACCAGTGTCTGTATAGTAGGAAGATCAACCATCACATATATAGTGGTGAGCATGCGGGTTGTTGCTAACGCTGCAGGCTCGCAAAGGGATGGCCTCAGTTGCTGGCATGGAGCGCCAGAGGCGCTCCTTGCCAGCAACTGTGGACCTCGCAAAATTTACGGACTTATGACAAATACAAGATGCAGAACTTAGAAAAAAAAAAACATTACAACCTCGCAAAAATACAACTTAACCGCCCGAAACCTGCGCACATGAAAACATAAAAAAAAAAAAAAAACACAATAAATACACACAACAAATAAATAAAAAGCTTACCCAAATAGGGGATTTTTCGGGTGTCTAAACTCTTCTAAGCGAGAGAAAAAATGGCAGACGAAAAAAACAAGGCTACAGGACTTTAAAGACGCAAAACACCACCAAACACCTACAAATTTTTTACGAAAAAGATGGACGCGATCCAAGAACAAGGACGCCAAATCAGCCACAGACGCGTACCACACATTAAGCGCCATTTTACATAATGCGGAAGTACACAGCTACCCTAACGGCTTCCCCTCGCGCACGCACACTATTACACTGCACACATTGCTGACACTTACACAACAGCTCCACAGCCCTCAAAACACACATTGTATGCTGCAGCAACATGAAAACAGATTGTCAGCTCTTCTGCACAATGCTTGCTGCATATATTACTTCAAAATAGGTAAAGTATATTCATGTATTATTTTATTAATTATTTAAAAAAAAACAATGCTCATAGCACACAAACAACCAACAGCCTCGCAATGAGAGCTGAAGGATGCTCAGCGCGAGGCTCGCAATGAGCGCCGAAGCATCTTGGAACACACAAACAAAATTAATCTCTCAACCAAACACCATTACCTGCCTTACAATCTTATTGACGTCATATTTTGACGGGCAAGTCGCTAGTTTTCTCTAACTCTCATGTACGTTATGCCTGCAGAGTGCTGCTTATTGGATGAGAGCATTCAGGGAACAAAATATTCCAGTGGTCCAAGCGGACTCAAATGTGTCTAATAAACCAACAATGACCTAACACATCAGTATAAAAAAAACACCAATATTTATAATAAGTGTATAATTTAAAGGACCACTGTAATTATATATTTAAAATATACTATTTTGAAGAACTACACCTGTAAAGAAGCTAAATGTTTTTAGAATGTAAAAAAAAAATACTTAAATTACCTTTTTAAGCAACTACGCTGCCATTTGCGTTTACTTTCTTGAAGTGGGAGGGGCTTTGAATGCAGAGAAAATGGAAGCCTACAATAATTAATGAATACATTTACATACACACATGCATATATATATATATATATATATATATATATATATATATATATATATATATATATACACACACACATATACATATACATACACATACACACACTAGCGACATGCCCGTCAACAAATGACGGAAATAAGATGGTAAGGCAGGTAATGTTGTTTGCGTGCAAAATTCATTTTGTTGGTGTTTTAAGATCCTTCGGCGCTCATTACGAGGCTCTTGGTTGTTTGTGTGCTATGAGCAGCGTTGGTGTTTTTTTTGGTATGGCAATGAATAATTAATAAAATAAGAAATGAATATACTTTACCTATTTTGAAGTAATATATGCAGCATTCTGTTGAAGAGCTGACAATCTGTTTTCATGTTGCTGCAGCATCAGTGCTGTGGAGCTGCTGTGTAAGCGTCATGAATGTGTGCAGTGTGTAGTGTAATAGTGTGCGTGCGCGAGACCAAACCGTTAGCGTAGCTGTGTACTTCCGGATTGTATAAGTTATTGTTCTAAAATGGCGGCTAATGTGTGGTATGCGGCTGTGGCTGATTTTGCGTCCTTGTTTCCGGATGTCGTCCGGCTTTTTCGGAATATCCGTAGGTGTTTGTACTTAAATTGCGGTGTAACTTCACTTGCAGAGGTCCTGGGTGCCCCCCCCCCCCCCCCCCCTTGCTGTGGGTAAGCTTTTTATGTATTTGTTGTGTGTATTTATTGTGTTTTTCATGTTTTCATGTGCGCGGGTTTCGGACGATTTTTGCGAGGCCATTACGTGTCTCACATTTTGCTTTCGGAACTACGTAAATTTTGCGAGGTCCGCAGTTGCTGGCAAGTAGCGCCTTCAGCGCTCCATGCCAGCAACTGCGGCCCTCGCTTCGCAAGGGCCGTAGGCTCGCTGCGAGAGCGTGCAAGCGTTAGCAACAGCCCGCATGCTCACAACTATATGGTTTAAAATGGTTATGGATTGAGGAGCGAAGCATTTGTGGGCACATTTGCATGTCTCTGCTTAGCTTCCCAGAATGCAGTCTAATAACTGTATTTCTCGGAATTCTGAGCAGGGAACAAGTTTTCTAACTTGTTTTAGACATTCAAATGTGTACACAGATATGTATACGTATATATATATATATATATATATATATATATATATATATATATATAAATAATATAAATATAATTTTGAATTGTAAAGGGTTAAATTGTTTGTTTTTACTTTCTAAAAAAATTTGTCCATTATCTAGTTTAGTTACTCAAAGAACCATAAAGAAAACATAGGACTGCAGTGGTCCCTAAGACAGGCTTAGAATTAAACACAGCAAAAGACACCCAGACACTACCTGTGCATCATACCTGGACTGTGACATACAAACCCAGGCACTGTACCTTTTAGGTCCATAATGATGAGGCGCGGCGTGTAGGTCTCCTGCCCCCTCAGGGTCACCCCCCGTCTGTACAAGACATCACTGCTGAGCTCAGGGTGCTGCCCAATGTTAGCGGCGTGATCAAGTGCTGCATCCTGTGAAAAGAGTGAGGACAGAGGACTCCATAAGTGTCTTGTCTCTGATCTGCAACTTCTCTATCCCGAAGATGATCTAGATGAATTCAGAGGAGGCAGGGCTCCTGACCTGAAATGTCTATTTCTGGCTCCTATATCTCTAAGTGGATTATTTAAGGCTCCTAGAAACATTCTACCTGGCTCATAGAAATTAGGCTCCTCAGTATGTATTTTCTCCATCCCAGACTCTCTCCCAAACAATCTGGCAAAAGCCGAGGCCTCTAAATCTGTCACCAAAAAGGAAAAGTCACTGCTGCCCAAAATAATCTACAATTCACCCCATGTCCTTCTCCACCTCCCTGGTCCTTCTCCCATTCTCTCGCTCTCCCCCCCCTCCCTGGTCCTTCTCCCATTCTCTCTCTCCCCCCCCTCCATGGTCCTTCTCCCATTCTCTCTCTCTCCCCCCCTCCCTGGTCCTTCTCTCATTCTCTCGCTCTCTCCCCTCCCTGGTCCTTCTCCCATTCTCTCTCTCTCTCCCCTCCCTGGTCCTTCTCCCATTCTCTCGCTCTCCCCCCCCCTCCTTGGTCCTTCTCCCATTCTCTCTCTCTACCCTCCCTGGCCCTTCTTCCATTCTCTCCCCCCCCTCCTTGGTACTTCTCCCATTCTCTCTCTCTCTCTACCCTCCCTGGCCCTTCTTCCATTCTCTCCCCCCCCCCCTCCCTGGTCCTTCTCCTTCTCTCTCTCCCCCTCCCCCTCCCTGGTCCTTCTCCCTCTCCCCCCCTCTCTGGTCCTTCTCCCACTCTCTCTCCCCCCTCTCTGGTCCTTCTCCCACTCTCTTTCCCTCCCTCCCTTCCTGGTCCTTCTCCCATTCTCTCTCTCTCCCACCCCCTCCCTGGTCCTTCTCCCATTCTCTCTCTCTCCCACCCCCTCCCTGGTCCTTCTCCCATTCTCTCTCTCTCCCACCCCCTCCCTGGTCCTTCTCCCATTCTCTCTCTCCCCCACCCCCTCCCTGGTCCTTCTCCCATTCTCTCTCTCCCCCCCCTGCTTAGTCCTTCTCCCATTCTCTCTCCCCCCCCCTCCCTGATCCTTCTCTCATTCTCTCTCTCTCCCCCCCCCTCCCTGATCCTTCTCTCATTCTCTCTCTCTCTCTCTCTCCCCCTCCCTGGTCCTTCTCACATTCTCTCTCTCTCCCCTCCCTGGTCCTTCTCCCATTCTCTCTCTCTCTCTCCCCTCCCTGGTCCTTCTCCCATTCTCTCTCTCTCTCTCCCCTCCCTGGTCCTTCTCCCATTCTATCTCTCCCCCCTTCCTGGTCCTTCTCCCATTCTCTCGCTCTCTCCCCTCCCTGGTCCTTCTCCCATTCTCTCTCTCTCTCTCTCCCCCTCCCTGGTCCTTCTCACATTCTCTCTCTCTCTCTCCCCTCCCTGGTCCTTCTCCCATTCTCTCTCTCTCTCCCCTCCCTGGTCCTTCTCCCATTCTCTCTCTCTCCCTCCTCCCTGGTCCTTCTCCCATTCTATCTCTCCCCCCTTCCTGGTCCTTCTCCCATTCTCTCTCTCTCTCCCCCCTCCCTGGTCCTTCTCCCATTCTCTCTCTCTCTCCCCCCTCCCTGGTCCTTCTCCCATTCTCTCTCTCTCTCTCCCGTCCCTGGTCCTTCTCCCATTCTCTCTCTCTCTCTCCCGTCCCTGGTCCTTCTCCCATTCTCTCTCTCCCCCCTCCCTGGTCCTTCTCCCATTCTCTCTCTCCCTCCCTGGTCCTTCTCCCATTCTCTCCCCTCCCCCCCCTCCTTGGTCCTTCTCCCATTCTCTCCCCCCTCCCTGGTCCTTCTCCCATTCTCTCCCCCCTCCCTGGTCCTTCTCCCATTCTCTCCCCCCTCCCTGGTCCTTCTCCCATTCTCTCCCCCCTCCCTGGTCCTTCTCCCATTCTCTCCCCCCTCCCTGGTCCTTCTCCATTTCTATCTCCCCCTTTCCGGTCCCTCTCCCTATCTTCTCCCTCTGCCCTCCCCATTTCATCAAACCAGTCTCTCTTTTCCACCCGATGTGTTTGTTTTCCCCTGTCTCCCCCTCTTCCCAACAATCTCCCTCTTCCCAATTACTTTCTGTTCCCCCACTGTATCTCTTTTTTTCCAAACCCCATCTCTTCGTGTGCTTCCAGTCCTACTTTCTCACCTGCAGGTTCCACCATTGAGCCCCCACACTGTTCGCATACTGCCCGAGTTGCAGGGTGATCACCTCCCCACACAGAGCCGCCATGTTGCGGCTATGACTCGAAGAAAACACCGAGGCTTCAAACCAAACCAGGCCCGAACTGTCACTATGACAACGTGATAGGCCGCTCTCTGATTGGACCGGGAGCTATCAGTCCTAGAGAAATCGAGGCTGCGATTAGCTGAGAGAGACGTGGGCAGGACAACATGAAGCACATGGCAAGGCTGTGATGTCATCAAACAGCGCCATTCTGTTAAAGCAGTGAGAGCATGCGACATAATAGCATAGAATAACAAAATTATATATAATGTATCTCATGCCAATGTTACGTCTTACCAGTATTACTCCTGACTTGTTAAATCGAGTTCTACTGCTCAAATGCTTTTTATATAAATAAAATGTTTGTCCAATAGAAAAATGTATCATGCTATACTTGTTTAGTTGTTCAGTCGTGTCCAACTCTCTCTGACCCTATGGATTGCAGCATGCCAGGCACATCTGTGAGACACTGCATCTCTGAGCTCCCTCAAGCTCATGTTCAATGGCTCCCTCTATCTCCATCTCTGTCTGCCTTATATCTTTCCCAGCATCATAGTCTTCTCTAGGAAATCCTGCGTCTTCATGATATGGACAAAATATCGGACCTTCTCTCTTTCTCTGTGCCTCTCTCTCTCTCTCTGTGCTCTCTCTCTCTCTCTCTGTGCTTTCTCTCTCTCTCTCTGTGCTTTCTGTCTCTGTGAACTCCTATCCACTACGCATGGGCGACTTTGTCAACACGCATGTGCGAATATGTAGCAAGTCGCGCATGTGCAGTTCCACTGATTCACCCAAATGTATGCACAATAGTAACACCTGTGTAGAACGCACCACACAGGCGTTGCTCACAAGATATCTGTGCTCCAGGTGTCATGTTCAAGAGGACCCACTGGATTAACATGGACTGGTATTGCCCTGTTGGCACGAAGTGTTTAATATTATCTACAAAATCATGGGAGTATTTTTGCGGTCAGCCTGTGTGTGAGCCATGTTATACCTATCAATATGTGATGTATATATGGTACCCAGCCATGTTTAGTATCTAAATGCTACATTTGGGGATGTGGGGTACAGTGTACAAGATGCCTGGTTGGGAAGTGGTTCAATGGTTCTCAGGAGGGGGCTGGCAGAAGCCAGGAGATCAGTGGAGCTAAGAAGATGGGCTGTAAATAGCCCCTATCAGCGAGCTGCCTGACCATTGCCAGAACATCACACTAAGGTGCTTATCTCAGCACGTGGAAATCAAAGGAGAGGAAGTG
Organism: Discoglossus pictus; assembly: GCA_027410445.1. Taxonomy (NCBI): domain Eukaryota; kingdom Metazoa; phylum Chordata; class Amphibia; order Anura; family Alytidae; genus Discoglossus; species Discoglossus pictus. The sequence goes on from CM050168.1 coordinate 286,166,815, forward strand.
TGTAACCTAGCCCTTGCTTTGATTTCTATTTGATGGATAGACGGGGGAATTACTACAATGGATCCTGTCTGATAATTTGCTCCTAATAATTGGGAGTATTGCTGCTGATCGCTGTTCCTGCACTTCTGGGGTACTGGTGAAGGAGGTATGCTGTGTTCATTGTGATTAAACAGGGATGTTCCAAAGAACCCTATATCCTACAGGAGCCATAGGATCATAACACCAGATGTGTGTTGATAAACACCCATATACTGAATACGCCCACAATCCTGGTTCATCACTATATACACATATACCGTAGAATAATCACACTCTATATCAGTGACAGGCAACCTATTTCACTTGATGGGCCCCTTATGTGAACCTGGGGCCCGTAAAAGGGCCCCACAGTACGTTAAACTTAAAAAAAAGTAAGCAAATTTGCTGTAGGAAAGCAATTGGTAATAAAGATATAGTTAATGAAGAGAAATATTTAGGAATAAAGTTGGGTATTATTTGCTAGTTTTCAAGAAATCAAGATGATGATAACGTATGAAGCCCTCAACAACAGTGCATACCCTAATATCTCTGCTCGTCTCAAAATACTCCCCCAATCCCCCTCTTCACTCTGCTAATGACCTTCTTCTTCATCCTCTCACTCCACCTTAAGGACTTTTCTTATTCTATACCTGCTCTATGGAACTCTTTGCCTCGCTCCACTAGACTATCCTCAAAAACGCACTAAAAATGCATCCGTTTAAAGAAGCTTATCACCTTCAGCTTTAATATGCACAAATACACACTCTACAGCACAATCTACACAACTGCACACTCTACAGTATAATATCACTCACACAATCTACAGTGCAACACACAAAAACCTACACTTGCTTGAGCCTATTGTCTTACACACCACCATCTTGTATTGCACCCAAACTCTTCAGAGTATAAGTTTTCAATCATGTACCAGTGCTTTGGCAACAAGCACTATGTATGCTTGATTTTAAGCTCAAATATAGGGCCCTCCATTCTTTTGCAATGTGTATATATATATATATATATATATATATATATATATATATATATAATTACACACAGACAGTTTGAAAATATGACTGCAGATAAAAATTATTTTATTGAAGAATAGTTATCATATGAAGCCATTTATTATCACATAGTGGTTTGGCTCCTTTTTAAATCATAATGAGAAAATAAATCACCCAAATAGCCCTGATCAAAATTTTACATACCCTTGAATGTTTGGCCTTGTTACTGACACACAAGGTGACACACATAGGTTAAAATAGCAATTTTTAAATTACAATTAATGCCTGTATATAAATAGGCAATTATTTTTTTTAGCTCTCACGTGGATACACGGAGCAGGTTAGATACTGAGCCATGCGGAGCAGAAAAGAACTGTCAAAAGATCTGTGTAACAAGGTAATGGAACTTCATAAAGATGGAAAAGCAAACAACACGATATCCAAAGCCGTGAAAATGCCAGTCAGTACTGTTCAATCACTTATTAAGAAGTGGAAGAATCAGGAATCTCTTGATACCAAGCCAAGGTCAGGTAGACCAAGAAAGATTTCAGCCACAACTGCCAGAAGAATCGGGAGAAATACGGGCTGCTCTGGAAAAAGACGGTGTGGTTGTTTCAAGGAGCACAATACAACAATACTTGAACAAAAATGAGCTGCATGGTCGAGTTGTCAGAAAGAAACCTTTACTACGCCAATGCCACAAAAAATTCTAAAGGGGGCAATAGACAGTGTGACGATCCGAGAGTAGGGTCTATACAAGCCCAGAGCCACAGGCAATAGTCTACAGGTTATCTACCCACAAGGGCCGTTGGGTTCTTTGAAATCTCGGCACCAGCACCCGGATATCTGGCTTCTGTATCAGTCACTCCATCAGGAATCAGCACTTCCAGGAGTCCCAGTAACCTTCCTGTGGTAGTGACCAAGACAGGTTACTTGTAGGGTGGAAATAGGTTCAGTATCGCAGCCACCAGGAACATAATCAGAGATACACAATTTCTATATATCTCCAGTGAACGGATTTATTTTTGAAAATGACAGCAGTATTTATAGGGGATAGATACAGATGGGGGGGGGGGGGGGTACACAGCACAACAATGGAAGGGGGGTGGCAGACAATTACAGGAGATGACCCCACATGGGGTCTGGCAGTAGTTACCGGAGATCAATAGGATTAACCTTCAATCCACATCCTGTTATCTCTAGCACATATCAGATGTGATTAGCTTGATATGGCAAACAATGGAACAAAGCAGATTTACAAAGACAATGGAGGTGTTTATGCAGATAATCCAATGCAAGACGTCTGGTGGCTCAATAGCCCAACACCCAGGCTGAGAAAAAGGGGTCCGTGACAGATAGTATTAAGAACCAAGGGTATGCAAACTTTTGATGAGGGTAATTTTTTTCTTTATTGCCATGTTTTGTTTTATGATTTTGCCATTCTGTTATAACCTACAGCTGAAAATGAATCCCATAAGAAATAAAAGAAATGCGTTTTGCTGCTCACTCATGTTTTCTTTAAAAATGGTACATATATTACCAATACGCCAAGGGTATGCAAACTTTTGAGCTCAACTGTGTGTGTATATATATATATATATATATATATATATATATATATATATATATATATATATATATATATATATATAGCCGAATATAAGCCGCACCTTTATTCTGATTTGCGAACTATGGGTGCTTATATTCGCGACCGTAACATGACTGCGATTTGCGCGCTTGCGAGTTAAGGGTGCAATTTATATTCGCGAACGTGAAATGACTGCCGATTTGCGTGCTTGAGACTGCTGTATTGTAGCAATTGAATAGCGATTTACGGTTGTAGTGTTTCTAACATCCTGTAAGGCCTGTAACCTGCAAAATAAGTTACAGTTGTGCCCTCAAGGACTCCCATAGCTTTGTCACAATATATATATATATATATATATATATATATATATATATATATATATATATATATATATATATATATATATATATATATATATATATATATATATATATATAAATTGTGACAAAGCTAGAAAGAGATATGGGAGTCCTGGAGGGCATATATGCAAGTATGAGGCTGGGTAGAGTCATTTGCCCAATCCAGTTCTGCAGAAGTTATTTATACATTATATAAAATAGTTTTTGCCTTGTACTTAACCCCTGTATAGTGGTACGGAATATGTTGTGGTGTTACAAATAAAGAATGGTAATAGTAGTAATAACCTCTATACATGTATTTACTTAAGTGCAAACATATTTTTTTACCCCAGTGTCACTGTTTTCCTCATGACGACACCAGTTTAGAATATTGTTTTTACTATTTAATAGAAAATATAGATTATTAACAACCAGAAAGGACAAGGATTGCATCAGTACAGTGATAGTTGACAAGTGTCCACAGCACTGTTTGAAGAGATAAGAAATGGGACTGAACCACAAGAGCAATGAAGTTCCTCTTCTATACTGAGAATCTCTATATCTTGTAAAGTTGAGTTTATATCCATAGGCTCCCTGGCAGTATCTGCATGGATTCCTGGATATGACGGGGGGCCAGTGCTTCAGTTACAGGGTAAGGACCATGAAGGCTTCATAAAAAAGCGCTGATCTTCTCCAGCTCTTTGGGGTTGGAATTGCTCAGGAATCTCATTTCCATCTTCCCCTCCTCTGTGCGAGCTGCAGAACATAAACATGGCAGGTGTGAGAAATCATGTGGTGAAAGTAACTGGCAATACAGTAAGGGTAAAGCTTGGATCAGATATCATCTCTATTCAGTTCCATTGAAAGACACACTTTGAGTAGTCACTTGAAGATAGGACTGATTAGAAGAGCAAGTGCTGGCTGGATAACCCTCTCAACAAGTAAGCAAAACTAGCAATCCAAGAAGGAAATGCCAGTGACACAAGCAGGTGTATACTAGGTTTAAAGGGATGTGATCACCTCAGAATCAAGTTGTTTTTTAGGTTATTCTTAAAGAGCATGAAAAAACTCGCTATATGTGGTGTTAGCCATTTTTTTCTAAAGTGAATCAGACCTGAGAAATGATGTAGGTTTTTATGCTATTAAAAAAGGAATTAACTTCCTGTTGAGGTGACAGCGTCCCTTTAAGGTTTCTTAAATAATCTGTATGTTGTGGGTTATTCAGCTTAGTTTATTACTCACATCACAACTACCTGTGGGTGACTTGCTAAGCTGTATGTGGGGGAGGCAAATGGACTTGACTTGAATTGGTTAATTTATCAGTGCAATATCAAGGGGTGGGGTGTTTCGATAATCTGGGTATGGTGTATGTGCCAAGTTATTGGTGGTTTGAAGATCTTAGTAGTAGTAGGATGACCACATGGTATGACATCTGACCTTTTTCATGCTGGATCCAGTTCCGCTCCAGGTAGTACTGATAGCAGCTCTCAAACTCTTTGTCGCTGTAGTTTGTGACTTGGATGGGTACAAAGGGATCCAGGGCATCAAATCCTTCCTGCAGAGAGAGGACACAGTGTATTTCATTATATCACGTGTAGTTAGAACTGGAGATGTGTATAATATAGCCTATGTATGTATTTATAATATATGTATTGTGACAAAGTTTTACACAGGCTTTATGTGAGCCACAGACTATGAAAAGCTCTCTTTCCCCAGGAGGACTGGAAGAGTTAACTCCTGCAGCAGTTAATTAGCCCAGCTGTGTTTAGCCGTTAAAAGTCTGCTAATTGTTGAGTGAGTCTGTGCTGCAGAGAGACAGAAAAGGCTATTACTGCAGCCTGGAATAGACACAGAGACACAGCATCATGGACCTGGGGAGCAACTAAAAAAGCTGGGCTGCCCAAGGATACAAGCCAGTGATTACAGACTAACTATTGGACTGTTTGTTTTGTTTTTTTCTCCATCCAGGCTTAGCTGGATGGAAGCTCTGTTGCTGAGGAATCTATCTAAGAGCTATGATGGGAGCTAGGCCTATTCAGTTCTTGGGGGGGGGGGGGTGACAAATATATTCTATATAATATTTTGCAAAAAACTTTAAAGCCTCTGTAATTGTGCGCCTTTATCAAAAGTGCCAGAAACAAGGGCACAAACCCAGTAGTGACTTATAGCATGTCACTATATATATATATATATATATATATATATATATATATATATATATATATATATATATATATATATATATATATATATTAAGCAATAGGTTACCTTCCCAAGCAGCTCTTGGGGCATATAGACCGAGGTTGGTTTGAAGAGAGATCCCGTCTGGGTCACAGTCAACACAATGGCTCCTCCAGTCTAGATAAAGACACACAGCAGTATTAGATGAGTGGGAAGATATATGATTTTTGCTCAGTTTATAAGATGACACTTTATTTTTATCCTATTTGCATTGTGTAGTTGCAGTTTGGATTAAAACCTCTCTCATGCCCCAGATATAATCAGCCCTTATGCCACTTTTCACCTGAAATGCTCTATATTCACATCACATTTAAACTTTTGGATAGATACATAGTAAAAATAGCAACATTCACTATGGAAGAGTCCATTTAAAATAAAACAGACGCAGCAGCCAAGTCCATGACATACTCTAAGAAAATGTATTCAGTCATATAATATCAAAAGGTTAAAGGGATACGGAAGGTTCCTAGATTTTACTAGGTATATACTATCTCTGTGTATCTAGCTGCCTGGCTAGACTGATGCCCACAAATAACTCAGGATATAACGACATGAATCCAAACAATGTCCCCTGTCAGAGGTTGGGTGATCATTAGACTCATTGTCCTCACCCAGTCATTCTTCACCATCTTCTTCAGATTATGGACCAAAGTCAACTCATCAGGAGCCACCTATAAGGGAAAATAATTGGTGAGTAGAGTCTTGAATAGGCACAAGAAGGTCGCCGTCTCCTCTCAAGATTGAGTTCAGATCTGCAGTCCATACCAGGCTTTTATCCTCTTTCTTCAGTGTTGTCTTCCCCCACAAGGCATTCACCCCGTCCACAGACACCAGCAGGTTGTAGAGTCCTCTTCCACTCTGGCTCTTCAGCTCCTTCAGTACAACACCCACAGCATCACTGGCGCTCTTCACACGAGTCAACCCCTAAGATGCAGAGAGGAGCTCAGGTGATGAACATGGAAAACACCACAGAAAAAGACACAGAGATAGAGAACATGGGAAAGAGGAAGCATGTTTTGGGAAGATATATGCTTAGAATAAGTGTAGGCAAATTTAGTCCCGGAGAGCCACACAAAGGCCACGATTTGAGGATATCTCTGCTGCGTACAGTCAAGTCTATCATGTCTTAGGTCATTGTGCACAGAAAGGAAATCCTCAAATCCTGGCCTGTGTGGGGCTCTCCAGAACGGAGATTGAATCCCCCTGACTTAGAGAAGATGCCGTCTGCTCGTACCCTCCTAAACTTAAAATGTTATTTAAATGAACAGTGAAGCAAATATTTATAGCACTTGCTTTTGAAGAACTTAACTTGATAATTTAGAAATACAGCCTTTAAGTATGGTGGTAAAGGTTTTTATAATGGCAGCAGGACTTCTAATCTTCTCTCCCTCTCCCACAGCGTCAATTCCTCACATCTCTCTCACTGTCAACAACAACAACATCATCACCCCCTCCTCCCAAGCCCGTAGTCTTGGAGTTCTACTGGACCCCGCCCTGTCTTTCATCCCTCACATACAATCACTAACTAAATCTTGTCTTCTCCATCTAAAAAACATCTCCAGAATTCGTCACTATCTTACACAAGACACAACTAAAATCCTTATACACTCTCTCATCATCTCTCGACTAGACTACTGCAACTCGCTTCTTGTTGGCCTACCCACCACCTGACTATCTACACATTAATCCATTATGTATGCCTCTGCTAGACTCGTCTTCCGTACACAACGTTCATTGTCGGCATCACCTCTCTGTCACTCCACTGGCTTCCCTTAGCCTCAAGAATAAGATGTTAAATCATGACCCTTACTTACAAAGCCCTCAACAATAGCACTCCCCCTTACATCTCTGATCTCATCTCCAAATACCCCCCCCACCCCCCCTCTTCGTTCTGCTAATGACCTTCTTCTTTCTACAACTTGTCACCTCCTCTCACTCCCGCCTCTATAACATTTCTTGTTGCTGCCCTATTCTCTGGAACTCCTTGCCTCGCTCCACCAGATTATCCTTGTCTCAAAACATTTAAAATCTCACTAAAAACACATCTCTTTAAAGAAGCGTATCACCTTCCACCCTCTTTTACCACTCACTATCCCTTAGATTGTAAGTCTGCGAGTTTCTATCCTAAGTACTTTGGGAATGCACCATGGACATTGGATTCCGAGCTCAAAGACAGGGCCCTCCTGGCTTTGCTTTATGTTAATCTGTATTTATCTTTGTCTGAACTTAACTTATGTACAGCGCTACGGAATACGTTGGCGCGTTATAAATGAACTATAATAATAATAAACCTTTGTTAACAGGGTTAGAAACCTATGAGGAATGGGGAGAACTATGAATTTAGATCTCTATTCAGTTCTATTGCCATTCTAAACTATCACAGGAACAGAAGTAGAAAAAAGCACTGATGACACAAACCATGTCCTTCATTTAGATTTTCTCTAAAAATGATTTAATCCTCATGGAGTACGTATCTATTGTTGTTAGACTATTACATACTTCAAAAAGGTGTGAAGTTTTTCATTAACTAGCTGATGTTTAGTCATTCAGTCAGGTCCGACTCTCCATGACCCTATGGACCGCAGCATGCCAGGCACAATTGTTATCTCTCTGGTTGTGCTTATCCATAAGGATTTCTTGACAAAGATACAGGAGTGGGTTGCCCGTTACTTCTCCAGTGGACTGTGATTTGTCTGATCTCTCTGCTATGACCCACCCATCTCAGGTGAGTCTACATAGTATGGCTCACAGCTTCATGGACGTACACAAGCCTCGTCACCATGACAAGTAAGCGATCCTGAACTAGAGTGATCCTTTAAAGTGGACAACGCCATCATGTAGACCCAAAGCTTGTTGTTTTGATGTCATATAGCAAGGTGTCCTGGTGTGGGTTGCCAGTTCCTTCTCCAGTTGGCCACAACATGTCTGACCTCTTTACTATGAACTATATATCTTGGGTGTCCCAATATAGCTCAACGGTTAAATAAGGTACATGATCATGCCAACTACATTTTGGAGTAGGGAATACAAGTCATTTTAGTTAGATTACTTGACCAAAAATAACGGTCGATTGCTTGGGAACTCTCCAGTGGATCACCATTACTATTTATATGGTAAATTGGATTACAAAATAAACCACACATCTTCCATGGTATGCCATATTTGTGAAACAGTCTAACACAAATAAACCATCTATAAGGGGGTCGGGAGCAGCTAGGTTTAACCCTTCAGGATCCAAAATGCCCTCTAATTTCCCAGTTTTGCACCATGCTGATTTTCCCAACAAACTTTATCCCAACTGTATTGATACTTTAAAGGTATAAGAAATGGAAAAGTAAGTTTATGCTATCTTTGATCTGGTTCACACAAGTATTTTTTCTCATAGACCTAGAGGTAGGATTGGTACAATTACTAGGTATGTCAGCACTTTATAAAACAAACATTATACACTTTCTGGTATTTGTACCTGATCTACCACCTCCCCCAGTGGTCTTCCCTCCTCCGTGGCCTCCCGCTTATTCCACACATACCGTTGCTGTGTCTGTATCTGGAAGACAAAACAAACGTCCAAAATACACATGAAGTTTATGGGACTCAGAATTTAGCAAAATGGCATTTACTCTTTGGTTGTCATCCTAACAAGATCCCAGTTACATGACTAGTATGATATGTGTCCTCATAGTCACACTGAAACATGAAGCGTATCATGCATTTTCACTGCAGTCTTTGACAAAGCCGTACAAGCGCTGAAACGGCTGTCAGGTTAGATTTGCCCTTGCTGGGCAACTATGCAATTTTTTTTTAAGCTTTAGGCTTTCTGGGATTTGCCTAAATTCTCAAAATGTTGCAATATATCTATTGAAGCTTTATATATTATTGATTAATGTACATTTTTGGGCTTTACCGTGTTATTTGCAACATTGTTTCTTAATTCTAAGCACCTATGAGTTATTACATAGTTCACACTGAAGCCTGGTTTTTGGGGTGAATAATAATACTTTTTTAGCTCCTTAAAAATACTATCTTGGCCTTTATACATTTAGACATATTATTCTAGGGTTACTGCTATGTTTTGGGTCTTTAAACCTAATTACGTCTTCCAGGTAGGACGTATAATAGATTGCTTCTATCACCCTAACTCTACGTATATTTAGTTACAGTTCTAAACAAACAATTTTGTCGGTTTAATAGCAGTGTTATTTTCAATATTTATAAATAAAATAAGAACTTTTGTTTCTTTTTGGTAGACTAGCTCATAAAATGGAGTCCAATTATACCTATGGATCATCCTCGTTCCTCTCAGCTTCACCCACCTTTCGTAAGAAATGTTCACTGGAAGCTTTGAAATTCTTAAGCCAAGTGGAGGCTTCAAGTGGTTGGTCAAAGCGGTCCTTGTGATAGGAGGATGGCAAGAGCTCCCTGCAGTTCTTCACCAGGATGTGAGCTGTAAGTATACAGGGGGTGGGTGATATTACAAATCCAGCCCATATAATTGCTCCCTCTCCAAGTCAAACATTGGATACTCCACCTCGGGCTCTGAAGCTCCACTTACATCATATCATGCCCCTGTGCTCCATTTGGTAATCACCACCACACCTGCCGTGCACCCATTCCTGTATCTCACCACTTCAAGTTTACCTGATGCATACCACGCATGCAACCGATTACTCTTTAGATACTTACTTCCCATAGCCTTCGGAATTTTTTTTTAAATCATGACCCTAACTCAACAGTGCACCCCCTTATATCTCTGCTCTGTCTGAAATACTTCCCCAACCACCTCTTTGCTCTGCTAATGACCTTCTTCTTTCCTCCTCTCTTATCACCTCCTCTCACTCCCTTCAGGACTTTTCTTGTGCTGACCCTATTCTTTGGAACTCCTTACCTTGCCCCACTATACGACCTTCCTGCCTGAAACTTTCAAAAACTCACTTAAACACACCGGTTTAGCGAGGTCAGCACATACATCTCCACTTTCTTGACCCTATTGCCTCACACACTGCCATTTTGTTTCTATCACCCCCTACCCATTTAGATAGTAAGTTTGCAAGTTTCCAATCTTGTAAGGTACTTAGGAACAAGCTCTATGTATGTTTGATCTTAAGCTCAAAGACAGGGCGCTCTATTCTATTGCAAGATATTCATTTGGTTTATGCCTTGTACTTAACCTCTATATAGGGATACAAAATATGTTGGCTTGTTGCAAACAAAGGATGATAATAACTTCCATCACGCCACAGATTCTTGCTCTGCAACCCTTCTCTATCTCGACATTACATGGGCGTTGCACCTATTTGCCATTTCCCTATCTCTCACCACTCCATCATTATCTGCTGTGTCCCAACTTCTGTTAAGAATATTTTTGTGAACTCCAGGAAGCCGGAGTGCTGCACCCTTTAACGAATTGTATATTTTCTCCACTTTTTTTGCTCCATGTGGTAACTCACCATCAGGTACCTGCAGGATCAGCCACCCCTGTGTGTGACAATAATGCAGCACATGGCACAAGGTCAGGCTTTTACCCGTGCCTTTCTTCCCATCTGCAGTGCAAGATGTAAGGGACAAACCAGCTACATGACACACAGCTCACATCCTCCCCAACCCTTGTGATATCCCAATCTCCCAGTGTTTTGTCATCCTGGGATTCTAAGACATCTCTTATCATTCTGCAATAACAACTCTCCAGTCACGTACAGATAATAAGACAAAATTACCAAACATTTGTAAATGAACAGGTGTCAACTATAAAACCGTCTTAAAAGGGCTATTTGTAAATTTTGCAAAAAACTAACATAAATAGCTGGGTAAACCATGAGCATAACCATACTTTTTGAGAAAAAATAAATCTCCTAATGGACAAGAGTTGCAATAACAGCAACAAATACAAGAAGGATTTACAAAGCAGGGTTTATAACTATATTATTGAGCATATGCGGGGAAGAGAAATATGTAGGTGGGTTACTGTTACCAGGGGAAGCAAGGGGATCAGGAGGACGCGGCAGGCCAGTTCTGAGTTGGCAAACACCAACAGATTTGCCAGATTGAGTGAAACGGTTGGGGATGTTCATTCAGGAATGGCAATGCCAGATAGAGCTGTTCCCTTTAACAGCCTGGAGAACAGTTCTACTGGAGGAGTGGGAGGGCAGAATAGGCAGAGCACCAGACAGGTTTTGGTGGTATGGGATTCTTTTATATCCAATGAATTAATATTTTATATATATATATATATATATATATATATATATATATATATATATATATATATATATATATATAAAGGACAAATAAGGTGGCTCTAAGCATTGAGCCGAGGAACTTTTGATATAATAGGGTGCTACCAGGGATCCATAATGTAATGCATAATGGTAAAGAAAGGGAAAGAAAATCCCTTTGTAGTGGTGCACTCCTAAGAACCTACTATAATCAATAGTAGCCAATAAAGCTTAACTTTTAATTGTTATTATAAAACCAATGGAAGTAATAAAAAACTAAACACACAATGCTACAGCTGCCAAATAATAAACTATAACTATTACATTCATGTAACTCCATAGTTATCTCTTGGTATGAATATGTGCATATACTTGAAGTATTCCAAGTATATTAAGCACTTTCAGCACCTTATCATTGTGGGAACTTCCCAAGTAACACTTAGTCACTTTACACTGACCAGTTCACAGTTTATTTGCACAATAGGACTTTTTTGGGTCCTAATTCACTTTAGTATTAGCTCTAGCACTTTTTGCTTATTTTCTCTTCATCATTGTATCCAATCATCTGGTTGTTATGATTAATGCAGTTTAGCCAGTAGAGGTATTACTATATTTATTATTTGGCAGCAGTAGCGTCATGTGTTTAGTTTTTATTACTTCCATTGGTTTTATAATAACTATTAAAAGTTAAGTTTTGTTGGCACCACTACAAAGGGATTTTCTTTCCTTTACCATTATTTATTATATTTATATATATATATATATATATATATATATATATATATATATATATATATATATATATATATATATATATATATATATATATATATATATATATATATATATATATATATATATACACACACACATGAAAAAATAACAAAATAAACATTTAAACACTTACCTTAAAGTTAGCAAAATCTATTCTAATTTCTGACAGTTTAAAATTAAGGTGAACACCCCCTCCATAATTTGTTTTGGCCAATCCGGTTAGATGAAAGATTTGAGACATAGCACTATGTTAGTTGTTATGGCAACACCACACAGCATATACAGGAAGTAGGGAGGAGTCATATCCTAGCAGAGACTGGGAGGCTGACACTGCTCTATTGGCTGAGCAAGCAAGGGCAGGTAAATAGTGGGTTAATATTGCTCCCTGGATGCTGCATGCTGTTTGGGTGGGGATCAGGAAGTTGTGTAGACACCCCCTGGGGGTGTCAACACAATCATTAGAGGGATTTTAAGATATTAATAAAAATAAAATATGTTATGAGATGTGCTGTATACATATAGGCTGCTTTTTGCCTACTGAGTGCAGAAATGTATTAATCCAGCAAATTTAGATATTCCTTTAACAAGGATTTAAAGATCAAGATACAGAGTAAAAAACAGGCATTTATATTATACAAACAAGAGGGGACAGAGACTGCTTTACAGGAATACAAGGAAATCACCAAGGCTTGAAAATGCGCGATTAGACTGGCTAAAATAGAAAATTACAAGTTATATATAAAGGAGAGTAAGACTAACCCTAAACATGTGTATAAATATATTAATGGGAAGAAGGCGAGAAACGAAGCTATAGGAACATTACAATGTAACACAGGTCGTCTGATAATTAGTGACCAGGAAAAGGCAGATGAGCTAAATAGGTTCTTGTCTTCGGTATAGATAAGGGAGGTACCAGTGGTTAGGACACTGCAACATAATGGGGCTACACTACCTTTGCCAAATAATTGGTTAACGCAGGAAGAAATCCAAAAGAGATTGGAAAAAATCGATGTCAATAAAGCCCCGGGTCCTGGTGGAATACATCCAAGGGTACTAAGGGAACTGGGTTCTGTAATAGCCAAACCATTATTTTTCAAGATTCACTCAACACTGGGTCACTACCAGATGACTGGAGATACCTATATTTAAGAAGGGAGCAATAGCAAATCCAGGGAATTTTAGACCTGTAAGCCTCACTTCTGTAGTGGGGACGCTTTTAGAAGGGTTAATAAGGGATAATAAACAAGAATATGCCTATTTGAACAGGATTATAAGTAGGAGCCAACATGGATTTATGAAGAATAGGTCATGTCAAACAAATCTAATTAGTTTCTATGAGGAGGTTAGTAGGAACCTGGATCAAGGCAACTCAGTGGACATAGTATTTTTGGATTTTGCAAAGCCTTTTGATACAGTGCCACATGGAAGACTATTGGGCAGACTAAGGGATACAGGAATTGCAGTAAATATCTGCTCATGGATTGAGAGCTGGCTAAAAGACAAGAAGCAGAGGGTTGTTGTAAATGGAACATACTCTGATTGGACTAATGTGGTAAGTGGGGTCCCTCAGGGTTCAGTATTAGGTCCTCTCATTTTTAACATATTTATTAATGACTTAGAAGTAGGATTGGAGTGTGGTGGTCCATTTTTGCTGATGACACCAAGTCGTGCAAGGTAATTAAATCAGATAATGATGCACTTTCCCTCCAAAGGGAATTGCATAAATTGGAGAAATGGGTAACTGAATGGCAGATGAGATTTATTGCAAATAAATGTAAAGTTCTGCATCTGGGAAGAAAAAAATAGTCATGCAATTTATAATCTTAATGGAGCAAATCTTAGGGTATCGAATATTGAAAGGGATTTGGGAGTGCATGTGGACAACCACCTACATAACAGTGCTCAATGCCAAGCAGCAGCTGCAAAGGCAAATAAAATATTAGCATGTATTAAGAAGGGAATAGAAGCAAGGGAAGCAAATATAATTCGCCCACTATACAAATCCCTAGTACGCCCTCATTTGGAATATGGAGGGTAATTTTGGGCACCACTTCATAAAAAGGATATTTTAGAGCTGGAAAAAGTACAGAGAAGGGCAACAAAACTAATAAGGGGAATGGAAGGGCAAAGTTATGAAGAAAGACTAACCAAATTACACTTATCTTTTCTAGAGAAAATGAGTCTAAGGGGGGATATGATTACCTTTATAAAAATACACAGGGTCAATATAAAGCTTTGTCATGTGAGCTTTTTGTGCCAAGAGGTTTTCAACTGACAAGAGGACATCCTTTGATTTCACCTTAAAGAAAGAAAAGGGTTATTCACAGTAAAGGTGGTTAAACTGTGGAATTCTCTACCAAAGGGGTGGTGAGCTTTAAAAATGAATTTGATATATTGTTGATTAAAAAGGGCATTCAGGGTTAGCCTTGATAGTTAGAAAGAGAGCATTGATCCAGAGGGGAATCCAATTGCCAGTATTTGGGGTCAAGAATTTTACATTTTTCCCCCTTTTGATACAATTGGCAATGTTTCAATGTTTTTTTTTTTCTGTTTCCTTCATCTGGATCAATTAACAACTAATCTGCATATTTTGAATCAAAGAAGATCTAAAAAGGTTGAAGTTGATGGACTAAAGTCTTTTTACAACCCTAATTACTATGTAACTATGTAATCTATGTCTAAAATTAGAATAGGAAACTTAATTGAGAATGTTCACACTCAAATAAATTAATATATATCAGTAGTATATAAAATATACCAACAGTGGATAGAATGTAGTTCATGTGAAAGGATACCTCCTCCCTACAAGGTTAATGCCCCATAAAGCTGCCTGGCTTCCATAGCTGCTGTTAGTTTGTGATATTGTGCTGTAGAGTGTGCAGTTGTGTAGATTGCGGGTGGGGGAAGAGAAGACAGAAATCCAGTCATTTTGTTGGATTACTGGATAATATGACACCACACCCCTTCCTTCCTCACTAGCCCAGTAGCTAACTGTTTGCATCAGGAAATCCAACTGGCTCTCCAGAAATGCAAACGCCCTCTCACTCACGCTACTTCCCCAATGAATCATGGATGCCTCCAGGGCCCAGCTAGTTATTACAAAACAAATAATGTTCTGATACATGAAGTTTCCCTAAACAACAGTGGCGCTTCAATAGGACGGCACTGTTTCATGTAGAAGGATACAGAGCATGTAGCGGACAGCTGGTTGGGCAAAGTTGGTGCCTCTCAAGTAGCCGATCAGCTCCACGCCTGGTTTACGGATCATCAGACTGGTTTCATTAAAGGTTTTACACTGCAGGGAAGAGAGTGAAGGTAAGAAGAAGAAAGAAAGAGAAAAAAAAAAAAAGAGATTGACAAGCCCATGGATAGTCTAGACCCACCTGCATCTGGAAGCGATGTGGCAGACCTTGTGGGAACATCGCCCTGACCTCCAGGGTGGGGATAGTATAGTGCTGTCCTTCATGCTGATCGGTGTGCTTCCCCTAGACATAGAGAGATCACGGTCCATTAAAGGGATATGGATTTTACTAGGTATAGAATATCCCTGTGCATCTACAGTGCCTTGCAAAAGTATTCACCCCCTTGACTTTTTACCTATTTTGTTACATTACAGACTTAAGTTCAATGTTTTGTTAATCTACATTTTATGTGATGGATCAGAATACAATAGCCTAAGTTGGTGAAGTGAAGTGAGAAAAATATATACATAAAACTATTTTTTAGAAATAGAAAACAGAAAATCTGCATGTGCGTATGTATTCACCCCCTTTGTTATGAAGCCCATAAAAAGCTCTGGTGCAACCAATTACCTTCAGAAGTCACATAATTAGTGAAATGATGTCCACCTGTGTGCAATCTAAGTGTCACATGATCTGTCATTACATATACACACCTTTTTTGAAAGGCCCCAGAGGCTGCAACACCTAAGCAAGAGGCACCACTAACCAAACACTGCCATGAAGACCAAGGAACTCTCCAAACAAGTAAGGGACAATGTTGTTGAGAAGTACCAGTCAGGGTTAGGTTATAAAAAAAATATCCAAATCTTTGGTGATCTCCAGGAGCACCATCAAATCTATCATAACCAAATGGAAAGAACATGGCACAACAGCAAACCTGCCAAGAGACGTCCGCCCACCAAAACTCACGGACCGGGCAAGGAGGGCATTAATCAGAGAGGCAGCACAGAGACCTAAGGTAACCCTGGAGGAGCTGCAGAGTTCCACAGCACAGACTGGAGTATCTGTACATAGGACGACAATAAGCCGTACGCTCCATAGAGTTGGGCTTTATGGCAGAGTGGCCAGAAGAAAGCCATTACTTTCAGCAAAAAAACTAAAAGATGGCACGTTTTGAGTTTCTGAAAAGGCATGTGGGAGACTCCCAAAATGTATGGAGGAAGGTGCTCTGGTCTGATGAGACTAAAATGTAACTTTTCGTCCATCAAAGAAAACGCTATGTCTGGTGCCAACCCAACACATCACATGACCCAAAGAGCACCATCCCCACAGTGAAACATGGCGGTGGCAGTATCATACTGTGGGAATGTTTTTCAGCAGCCGGGACTGGGAAACTGGTCAGAGTTGAGGGAAAGATGGATGGTGCTATATACAGGGATATTCTTGAGCAAAACCTGTACCGCTCTGTGCGTGATTTGAGGCTAGGACAGAGGTTCACCTTCCAGCAGGACAAGGACCCCAAACACACTGCTAAAGCAACACTTGGGGGGTTTAAGAGGAAACATGTAAATGTGTTGGAATGGCCGAGTCACAGCCCAGACCTCAATCCAATAGAAAATCTGTGGTCAGACTTAAAGATTGCTGATCACAAGCGCAAACCATCCAACTTGAAGGAGCTGGAGCAGTTTTGCAAGGAGGAATGGGCAAAAATTCCAGTGGTAAGATGTGGCAAGTTCATAGAGACTTATCCAAAGCGACTTGGGGCTGTGATTGCCGCAAAAGGTGGCTCTACTAAGTATTGACTTTGGGGGGTGAATAGTTATGCACATTGGCTTTTTCTGTTATTTTGACATATTTGTTGTTTGCTTCACAAAAAAAAAAAAAAAAAACATATTCAAAGTTGTGGCATGTTCTGTAAATTAAATGATACAAATCCTCAAACAATCCATGTTAATTCCAGGTTGTGAGGCAACAAAACACGAAAAATGCCAAGGGGGGTGAATACTTTTGCAAGACACTGTATTCAATTTTATGTACTTTATTTTATTAAGAAGTACTTATAAGCTCTTTTTTTACTGCATAAAACTAAAACAAATAGTCCCTGTATGGGTCTGTCCACTGCAGCTTATGCAGACACAGACTCTGTGCGTGCAGTGTAGTGTGCTAGCCTATCAAGGACCACGTCTCAGCAGCATGTTGCAGAGAGATGGTGATTGGTTTGTTAGAGACAGCACAGCAAGTAACTCAGAATCAGTGTTTTCATGAGCTACATAAAAAGCTGCGCGAGTAAGTGGCGCGCACACACACATTGTGCAAAGTATTTACAGTTCTCACTGGTGCTTCTTTTCCTACTTCGTATTATAAATGACTAAGCTTGATAATGGGCAACACATTTACATTAATAACTTGTATACGCAATTATTTTTTCTGCATATTTACATGGTCTTTTCTCAGTTGATTTGGTTACTTTGTCAAGGGGTGTGCCCTTGTAAACGTGGGGCCTTTCCATTACGCCTATTGAGAGCACTGGCTGTTTTAGATGCTGAATTCCTATTTTGCTTTCTATGCATTTAAAGTCTCCTCCCAGAAAATCTGACACTATTATAATTATTAATGAACTTTATGCAAGTGTAGGGGGGTTAAGTGGGCAGCTGTGCTGGAGAGTGCGAGCGGCATGGTGCTGGAGAGTGCGAGCGGCATGGTGCTGGAGAGTGCGAGCGGCATGGTGCTGGAGAGTGCGAGCGGCATGGTGCTGGAGAGTGCGAGCGGCATGGTGCTGGAGAGTGCGAGCGGCATGGTGCTGGAGAGTGCGAGCGGCATGGCGCTGTAGAATGCGCAGTTGTGTAGACTGTGGGCGGGGGGAGGAGGAAACAGATAGAAGTCCAGTCCTTTTGTTTGATTAGTAGCGAACTGTTTGCATCAGGAAATGCAACGAAGGCTCTCCATAAATGTAAACACCCTCTCACTCACACAACTTCCCCCAAAGTATCATGGATGCCTCCAGGGTCCAGCTAGTTATTTATTAGAAAAAAAAATGTTTATGACTTTTTTCCTACTTAATTATACTCAAGGTTTTCAAACATTTTTTTCATTGTGCAGTCAAGGCTGACATCCTAGAAATCTTAAGATGGCCCAAAGCTTATCCCAGGCTTTGTGTTTAGATCCCACTGGAATGCTGTTCCACCATTTTTGTAAAGTAGTACACTCTCATATTGCCCACACATCTTTTGCCTTCATAATTTATATCATGACTTCCTGTTCTTGCATTTCTTATATGTTTCAATGACTCAAGTCTGGGAGCCCTAACTAATAAGGAGAGCCGAAGTGACAGGCGGTCAAGTTGGCATCTCTTGGTTTGGCCATTACTCACCGGGTCACTCTCACTGGTACGGAAAAGGTCTCTTGGGGGACTCTCCCCAGAAGAGGGCGCCGCATCAAGTAAAGCCCTGGTTGGCACAAACTGGGCTGGAATCAGCTACAAAGATAAATACGGATACTGAATATGACCAGGGCAAAGTATTACTATATTCTGTACAGAGATCCTGAAACAAATCATTATTTTATTTATGGACTCAATAAATAAATACATATGTTCCCATTGTCATAATGGTAAAAACACTCAGTCAGTAGGTCTGGACATGGATACATAACAACTGCTCACCTTCTGAGCGGAGACTTTCCATCGGTTTAATGGTCTAAGCAGCATCTTTGCTGCATGAAGAGTAGCAGCTAAATAAGTGGCTTTGATGGTCCTTCTAGAAGAAAACTTCACACAAAGCCTCCTCTGTCCTGAGAAATGAACCTAATGTAGAAACAAATAAAACAAAATTAGGTGACCTTCTACAATCTTCTCTGGAACAATAAATGTATTGAACTTCATGGGCTTAGCTAGTTATTGTATAAAAATTCTTAGCTTTTAAACTGTTGGTTTCCTCCTCAAGCAGAGCTGCGTATTCCCTACCTGTGTCTATCAGGGGAATGGAAAGCTCTTCCAGTGTGCTGGACTAAATATAAGTTCTGCTTCAGACTGAGCATGCTCAGTAATGTAGGTGGGGCTATTATGGCTCATGCACTGAAACTGGGCGGGGCCTATAAGGCAGCTGCAAGTATATTCAAATAGAGCCGTTATCTGTGTGTCTCTTTCTGGATTGCTACCTTGTCGTTGTTAAGAGGCTTGTGTGCTTCAGTGAGCTTTACTAAGATGGACAGCTCATAGAAAAAGAGGTCAGACAAAATTATTATCCACTAGAGAAAGAACTGGCAACCCACTCTTTGCCAAGATAACCTTATGGATAATGACTAGAGACATAACAATATGGCACCGGAAGAGAAGTCCCTCAGGTCAGAAGGTGCCTACCGCATTATTGGGGAAGAGCATAGGGGAAGTATGAGTAGCACCAGATCTAATGAAGTGGTTGGGCCAAAACCAAGAGGACATCCTGCTCAGGAATCGGAAGCTGGAATAACAGAACTATGAACCAAGGCAAACTGGAAGTGGTGAGACATGAGATTACAAATAGATATCATGGAAATTAGAGAACTCAAATGGACTGGAATGGAACATGTCACATCAGCCAACCATCAGAAGGTCTATTGTGGTCAATAATCCTGCAGAAGAAATGGAGTATCCCTCATAGTCAACCAAAGGATGGCCAAGTCAGTGCTGGGTTACAACCCAATACATGGCAGACATGATTTCAATTCAATTTCAGGGCAAGCCATTTAACATCACAGTGATCCAAGTCTATGCACCAACCATGGCTGCTGAAGAGGCTGAAGTTGTCAAATTCTACAAGGATATTCAACGTCTCATAGATAAGATGCTACTCTCATCACAGGAGATTGGAACCAAAAGAGAAGCAAACACCCTCTTCCAATAGCCTCCGAGACAACTCTGCACATGGACAATATAGAAATCAGATGACTATATACTTTGCAGCCAAAGATGGCGGAGCTCTATACAGTCAGCAAAAACTGATCCTGGAGCGGACCGCGGCTCAGACCATGAGCTTCTTACTGCAAAGTTCAGAAGTCAACTGAAGAAAACCATCAGACCAAACAGATACAAAATAAATAATATCACTTGTGAATGTGCAATGGAGGTAAAACATATATTTAAAGGGACTAGACATGGAAGATAGAATGCCTGAAGAACGTTGGGCAGAGGTTTGTAACATTGTCCAGAAAACATCAATACAGAATATCCCCAAAAGAAAGAAAACTAAGAAGACAAACTGGCTATTTGATGAGTCTTTGAAAGTAGCTCAGGAAATAAGGAAAGGGAAAGGTAGTGAAAATCGGGAATGATCCGTCCAACTGAATGCAGAATTCCAGAGGATAGCAAGAAGAGACAAGGAGATGTTCTTTAACCAGTGATGTAAATTGATAGAGAAAGATAAAAGAATGGGGAAATCCAGAGATCTCTTCAAGAAAATTGAGGATCTCATGGGAACATTTCATGCCAAGGTCGGCGTGATAAAGACAAAAAGGTATAGTGACTAACAAAAAAACAGATCCGATAAAGAAGAGGTGGCAGGAATACACTGAAGATCTAAAAGAAAGGATTTACAGCAGTGGTGACCTCTATAGTTTGTCAAAGGAGCTGGAGACAGACATCTTGGAGAGCGAAGTGAGATGGGCCCTAGGATGTCTTGCTGACCAATAGACTGGAAAAGGTCAGTCTACATTCCAATCCAAACAACTAAATAATCTGTTGATGATGGTGAAAGAAGAGAGTGCAAAAGCTGGCTGCTGCTCAGCCTTAAGAAGATGAAGATCATGGCACATAGATGGGGAAGAAGTGGAGGCAGTGACAAACTTTATTTTCCTGGGCTCCAAAATCGCTGCAGATGGCGACTGTAGTCATGAAATTAAGACGTTTGCTTCTAAGGAAGAAAGCTATGGCAAGTCTGTATATGCTAGTAAAAAGTAAAGATATATTACTAAGAAAACTACTTAGAGTCCCTTGGACCGCAAGATCTAATCAGTCAATACTACAGTACATTAAGCCAAACTGTTCACTGGAAGATTTGATCATGAAGTTAAAGCTCAATTGTTTTTCCCAGATCATGAGAAGACAGGATTCCCTAGCATCTCAAGATATTGAGTCATTTATCCACCAGCAATCCAACTGATGCTCAGAAAGATTGAAGGCACGCAAAGGGGAAGGTAGAGATGGATACAGTGGTCCTTTAATTGTGCTTTTCCAAATGCTATCTTGAGGATACCCAGTCTTCCGCTAGTCTACTGGTCCCATGAACAAATTCTGTGTCAGGGTTTGACAAATCCCAGGAGCCAATGCTCCTAGCATTTCACAGTTGGCTCCTAAATAGTTAATTTTTCTATAAATAATCAGTTCCTGGACTTCTAATAAAAAAAATAAAAAAAAAGTTTGTCTGACTCCTCACTATCCTGCTTAGGTACTAACTTTCCTACAAATGTATCAACTCCTGCCTTTTGCATCTCTTGTCCTTCCCACAAGCACTGGGAGACCCGGCACCTTTCCCTCAGGCAGGCCGCCTGTCCCACCCCCTAACCTAGATCGATGGCTAGCAATGACTCCATGCTCACCAGTGGTTCTACAAATGCCAGCCCACGGACAAGTTTGACTTGAGACTCACAGACAGCTCCTTCCCACCTCAGTGTCTGGAATCTTTCACACAACCAAGGTCTTTGCAAAGAGAAGGACAAACACTTCCTCCATGGTCAAGGGGAACATCAGCTCTGTCCTGACAGCTCATGTTTGTCTGGAAGATGCTAAAATAGAACTACCCTAGAAGGTTGATTACCCCTCCCACTACCCCAGAAGGTTGCTTCCCCCTCCCACTACCCCAGAAGGTTGCTTCCTCGTCCACTACCCCAGAAGATTGCCGCTTCCTCGTCCACTACCCCAAAAGGTTGCTGCCCCCTTCAACTACCCCAAAAGGTTGCTGCCCCCTTCCACTACCCCAAAAGGTTGCTGCCCCCTTCCACTACCCCAAAAGGTTGCTGCCCCCTTCCACTACCCCAAAAGGTTGCTGCCCCCTTCCACTACCCCAAAAGGTTGCTGCCCCCTTCCACTACCCCAGAAGGTTGCTGCCCCCTTCCACTACCCCAGAAGGTTGCTGCCCCCTTCCACTACCCCAGAAGGTTGCTGCCCCCTTCCACTACCCCAGAAGGTTGCTGCCCCCTTCCACTACCCCAGAAGGTTGCTGCCCCCTTCCACTACCCCAGAAGGTTGCTGCCCCCTTCCACTACCCCAGAAGGTTGCTGCCCCCTCACACTACCCCAGAAAGTTGCTGCCCCCTCCCACTACCCCAGAAGGTTGCTGCCCCCTCCACTACCCCAGAAGGTTACTACCCCCTCCCACTACCCCAGCAGGTTAATACCCCCTCCCACTACCCCAGAAGGTTAATACCCCCTCCCACTACCCCAGAAGGATACTACCCCCTCCACTACCCCAGAGGGTTGCTGCCCCCTCCACTACCCCAGAAGGTTGCTGCCCCCTCCACTACCCCAGAAGTTTACTACCCCCTCCACTACCCCAGAAGATTATTACCCCCTCCACTACCCCAGAAGGTTGCTGCCCCCTCCACTACCCCAGGAGGTAGCTGCCCCCTCCACTACCCCAGAAGGATACTACCCCCTCCACTACCCCAGAAGGTTGCTGCCTCCCTCCACTACCCCAGAGGGTTGCTGCCCCCTCCACTACCCCAGAAGGTTGCTGCCCCCTCCACTACCCCAGAAGGTTGCTGCCCCCTCCACTACCCCAGGAGGTAGCTGCCCCCTCCACTACCCCAGAAGGATACTACCCCCTCCACTACCCCAGAAGGTTGCTGCCTCCCTCCACTACCCCAGAGGGTTGCTGCCCCCTCCACTACCCCAGAAGGTTGCTGCCCCCTCACACTACCCCAGAGGGTTGCTGCCCCCTCCACTACCCCAGAAGTTTACTACCCCCTCCACTACCCCAGAAGGTTACTACCCCCTCCCACTACCCCAGAAGGTTGTTTCCCCCTCCACTACCCCAGAAGGTTGCTGCCCTCTATACTAGTCCACGAGATTGCCTCTCCCTGCATAACTCAGATCATTCCAAATCCCTAATGATTCCTTATGCAGTCTATAAGGACACCTGATGTATAAGGACAGCACCTGGTCCTATTCCTGCCCACCAGCCAGCACAGCCCACTCCGGACCCCTAACTAGAACCGGATCAGGTGTCTGTCAAACTCGGTCCACACTTACTTGGTCCGAGGACAATCAGCTCAATGCTGTCATGGGCGCCGCCATATTGTCCCTCCCCCGGGGCGGGGCTGACGATATAAGGGGCGGGGCGTGGAGAAGCAGCAATACAGCTGTAGAAACAAAATACACCAAATGTGTACTGAGGCATGGCCAATATACACAGACAATACATCACATACTAATACTGTATATAGAGAGAGCTCAGTAAATACTAATAGACCTCATATATACTGAGACACCCCATAGAGAGAGAGAGAGAGAGAGAGAGAGAGAGAGAGAGAGAGAGAGAAGAGAGAGAGAGAGAAGGAGAGAGAAGGAGAGAGAGAGAGGACAGAGAGAAGAAAGAGTGAGAGAGAGAAGAACGGAGAGAGAAGAAAGAGAGAGGGGGAAGGAGAGAGAGAGGGACTGAGAGAGAAAGAGAAGGAGAGAGAGAAGAGAGAGAGAGAAGAAAGAGTGAGAGAGAGAAGGAGAGAGAGAGAGAGGACAGAGAGAAGAAAGAGTGAGAGAGAGAAGAACGGAGAGGGGGAAGGAGAGAGAGAGGGACTGAGAGAGAAAGAGAAGGAGAGAGAGAAGAGAGAGAGAGAAGAAAGAGTGAGAGAGGGAAGGAGAGAGAGAGAGAAGAAGAAGAAAGAGATAGAGAGAAGGACAGAGAGAGGGATGGAGAGAGAGAGAAAGAAAGAGAGGAGAGACAGAAGAAAGAGAGAGAGAGAGAAGGACAGAGAGAGGGATGGAGAGAGAGAGAAAGAAAGAGAGAAGGAGAGACAGAAGAAAGAGAGAGAGAGAAGAAAGAGTGAGAGAGGGAAGGAGAGAGAGAGAAGAAGGCGTGAGAGAGGGAAGGAGAGAGAGAGGGAAGGAGAGAGAGAAGGAGAGAGAAAAGAAAGAGAGAGAAGAAGGAGAGAGAGAGCGGGAAGGAGAGAGAGAGCAGGAAGGAGAGAGGGAGAAGGAGAGAGAGAAAGAAAGAAGAAAGAGAGAGAAGGCGAGAGAGAGTGATAGAGGAGAGAAAGAGAGAGAGAAGGAGAGAGAGAAGAAAAAGAGAGGAGAGAGAAAGAAGAAGAAAGATAGAGAGGGAAGGAGAGAGAGAAGAAAGAGAGAGAGAGTGCTGAGTAAATACTAATAGACCTCATATATACTGAGACACTCCATAGAGAGAGAAGAAAGAAGTAGAGAGAGAGAGAGAAGGAGAAAGAGAGAGAGAGAAGAAGAAGAGTGAGAGAGAAGAAGAAGAGTGAGAGAGGGAAGGAGAGAGAGAAGAAGAAGAAAGAGAGAGAGAGAGAGAAGGACAGAGAGAGGGAAGGAGAGAGAGAGAAAGAAAGAGAGAAGGAGAGACAGAAGAAAGAGAGAGAGAGAGAAGAAAGAGTGAGAGAGGGAAGGAGAGAGAGAGAGAGAGAGAGAGAAGAAGGCGTGAGAGAGGGAAGGAGAGAGAGAGAGGGAAGGAGAGAGAGAGAAGAAGAAGAGAGAGAGAGAGAAGGACAGAGAGAGGGAAGGAGAGAGAGAGAAAGAAAGAGAGGAGAGACAGAAGAAAGAGAGAGAGAGAGAAGAAAGAGTGAGAGAGGGAAGGAGAGAGAGAGAGAAGAAGGCGTGAGAGAGGGAAGGAGAGAGAGAGAGGGAAGGAGAGAGAGAGCGAGAGAGAGAGAAGAAGGCGTGAGAGAGAAGAAGGCGTGAGAGAGGGAAGGAGAGAGAGAGGGAAGGAGAGAGAGAAGAATGGGAGAGAGAGAGGAGAGAGAAGAAGGAGAGAGAAGTAGAAGAAGGAGAGAGAGAGGGAAGGAGAGAGAGAAGAATGGGAGAGAGAGAGGAGAGAGAGAGAGAGAAGAAGGAGAGAGAGAGAGAAGGAGAGAGAAGAAGAAGAAGGAGAGGGAGAGAGAGAGAAGAAAGAGAGAGAGAAGGAGAGAGAAAAGAAAGAGAGAGAAGAAGGAGAGAGAGAGCGGGAAGGAGAGAGAGAGCAGGAAGGAGAGAGGGAGAAGGAGAGAGAGAAAGAAAGAAGAAAGAGAGAGAAGGCGAGAGAGAGTGATAGAGGAGATAAAGAGAGAGAGAAGGAGAGAGAGAAGAAAAAGAGAGGAGAGAGAAAGAAGAAGAAAGATAGAGAGGGAAGGAGAGAGAGAAGAAAGAGAGAGAGAGTGCTGAGTAAATACTAATAGACCTCATATATACTGAGACACTCCATAGAGAGAGAAGAAAGAAGTAGAGAGAGAGAAGAAGAAGAAAGAGAGAGAGAGAGAAGGAGAAAGAGAGAGAGAGAGAGAAGAAGAAGAGAGAGAGAGAGAAGAAGAAGGAGAGAGAGAAGGACAGAGAGAGAAGAAAATGAGAAGAAAGAGAGAGGGGAGAGAAGAAAGAGAGAGCGGGAAGGAGCGAGAGAAGAAAGAGAGCGCTAAGTAGATACTAATAGGAATCATATATACTGAGACACCCCATAGAGAGAAGGAGAGAGAGAGAAGGATAGAGAGAGAGAGAGAGAGAAGAAGGAAAGAGATGGTAGAGAGAGATAAGAAAGAGAGAGGAGAGAGAAAGAAGAAGAGAGAGAGGGGGGGTGGAGCGCGAGAGAAGTAGAGAGAAAGAGAGAGAGAAGAAAGAGAGAGAGAGAGAGACACAATACATCACATACTAATACTGTATATAGAGAGCTCAGTAAATACTAATAGACCTCATATATACTGAGACACCCCATAGAGAGAGAAGAAGAAGAATAAGAGAGGGAAGAAGAAGGAGAGAGAGCTGCAATGCTGTTTGCCACACACTGTGAGGCTTTTGCTCCTCTAAGCACCTTCGGCGCTCATCGTGAGCCTTTCCCCCCGTGTACTTCAACTTTTCTGCTTTGCACTGATCACCTTCGGCTCTCATCTCAATCTTTTCCTCCCGCCTACTGTACCGGACGCTCATTGCAGGTTTTGTGCCTGGGAATGCCATGTGTCTCTTTCCACCATCTCCCCCTGTCCCTTCCCTGTGTGTCTCTCCTCTGTGTGTCTGCTGACTGTGTGGCGCGCGCTGACTGCCGTTTGTTTTAATTTCAAACTCCCGTGTGCCTGGCTTTGCTCAGCCTCGTTTTCATCCAGTTTCAGAATTTTTTACGTTTTTCGGCCGCCATTGTTTTTCTTCTTTAGACGATTTTTGAGTGACGAAACACGTCAAAAAAGGCTCAAAATCGCTTGTAACCTCACTCCCGGCTTCCTGGCTCTCCCCATGTGCTGTGTGTGAATGTGTTTTTTTTAATTTTTTTATTCTTTTTCTTGTTTTTCTATTTCCGCGGGTCAGCCGTTAAGTTCGTATTTTATCGAGGCACTATTTTTCCCCCCGAGCTCGCATGTGTGACAGGGGCTGCAATGAGTGCCGTCGCTGCTCATTACAGTCTACGTGCTGTACGGCTGCTTAATTGCTCATTTCAGCCTAAGTGCTGTGTGCTTTAATGCCTCAACTGTTCGCCTCGCTTTGGTACTCATTGCCTAAGTCCTGCAAGCTCGATAGGCTTCAATGCCTCAACTGCTTGCCTCGCTTTGCAAGGCTCGCAAGCGTGACGACAAATCTCAGTTTGACAATTCTAATATCTCAGAATTTTTACATCTTTTCGGGCATCACTTTTTTTCTTGCTTAGGCGATTTTCATTTGTGAAAAAAGGCGAAATAAGCCTCGAACTAACTTGCAACCTCAGTCACAGACATCCTGACTCTCCCCCTGTTCTGTGTGTGAGGTTTCAAGTTAATTTGTGGCATATTGGGGTTTATTTTTCTGTTACTCGAGTTACAAACGTATTTTTGTAACGCAATTTTTTCAAACTGCTACAGGGCTTGCACGGCCTAAGACGTACGGGGGAGTAGGGATGAGCGCCTATGGCGCTCATCTCCACCAGTGCAATGAGCGCCTTCGGTGCTCATTGCCTGCAACTGCGGCCCTTGCTTTGCGAGGGCGGCAGTTGCGGCGAGCCTGCAAGCGTTAGCAACAGCCCGGAATGCTCACAACTCTATATGCTGATGATAGCCAGTAAGCTTGAAACAGCTGTACACGGATAGGATTCTTGGCTTGTGTAAAATCCAGCCTTGGCTTTGCATTAAAGCTGTGTAATACAGCATGCATAAGCAGTTTTTTTTTAACTTGCTTAAGACATTGAAATGTAAACACAGATGTACTATTTATTTACTTAATATATATATATATATATATATATATATATATATATATATATATAGTGAGAGAGAGAGAGATTTTTTTGCTGTATTTTTGAATCTATAATCAGTATTGACTCTGACTCGACAAAGTGAGGAACGCTCTCGAAAGCTCGTCAAGAAACCTTATTATATTAGCTTATAATACCCATATAACATTGGATTTTATTTGTACAAAAGTCCTAACAACATATATACTGAGAGACACCCATATACAGTAGAATTTCCCGTTATCCGGCACCCACGGGGACTCCCTATTGCCGGATAAGTGTAGTTGCTAGTTAATTGGGAGTCCACAAAAAAAAAAGGGTCTAAACGACCCTTAAACCCCCCAACACCTCTCAAAATGCCTTTATAAAGGCATTAGCACTTAAACTGGGCCATTTAGGCCCAGAAAAAAACATTTAGAAAAAAAGTTAGTATTTTATTTGGCAGTCTCGAACTGTTGGATAGTGCCGGTTTAGCGGGCGTTAGAATGGAGAATTGATGCCGGTGCCGGTTGGTTAGGTGCCGGATAACCAGGATTTTACTGTATATATATATATACAGAGAGGGAGCTCATTAAATACTCATACACCTCATATATATTGAGAGAGACAGAGAGCTCAATAATTGATATTATAAACTTCTTATATACAGAGGGGTACCCATACATAGAAAAAGAGCTTGTTAAATACTAATACAGCTCATACATACATGGAATCCATATCTCCTCCAAAACTTGGCGGCCCCATCCCCTTTTGTGAATCTGCCATCTTGTACTCGCTTGTATTTGATTGCATTGTATATACTATACCATATTTTTTATATCTTTCCTTTCTCCTCCTTTTCTTTTTTTTTATATATATACAGAGGGATGTCCCATAAACAGTGAGAGAGATATCATTAATTACTAATACACATGTATATCATGGGACGCACCTAGTTACAGATAAAGAATGATAATATAGACTGAATGTAGAAGGACACCCAAATAACATTTTATTTTTCGACATTTGTCACCTCATTCTCTTCTTTTGTGGCTTCTTTTCCCTTATTTTTTTCCCTTTCCCCCGTGTTTTTTTTATCCTGAGGGATGTGTCATAAATAGTGAGAGAGAGCTCATTAAAGTCAGTGATACCTTGGTACTCAATCTTAATCCATTCCCAAGAGCTGGTTGAGTACCCAAAAGGTTGAATAGCAAGAGACACGGGAGAAGGGGAGAAAAGAGACAGTGGGGGAAAGAGACACAAGGGAGGGAGAGGGGGAGGAAGAGACACAGGTGAGGGAGAGAGGGGGAAGTGACAAATGTGAGGGAGAGAGGGGAAGAGACAAAGAGGAGAGGTGGAGACATGGGAGACATAGGAGGGAGAGACATGGGAGACACAGGAGGGAGAGGGGGGAAGAGACACAGGGGAGGGAGAAGAGACCCAGGGGAGGGAGAGGAGGGAGAAGAGACACAGAGGAGGGAGAAGAGACACAGGGGAGGGAGAGGGGGAAAGAGACACAGGGGAGGGAGAGGAGGGGGAAGAGAGACACAGGGGATGGAGAGGAGGGGAAAGAGACACAGCGGAGGGAGAGACACATCTAATATTATACTGTCTAGTACACTAGAACATGACTAGTAAATCATATAAACACATATTTATATATATATATATATATATATATATATATATATATATATATATATATATATATATATATATATATATATATATATATATATTAGAATATGACTATTCCTGAAGAGGGCACTGTTCCATCATTTATAAAGCTTCACGTCTCCCAAAACAAAGATGGCGGCCCGTTAGTTTCCGTTCGGGTGCTTCCGGCAAGGGCGGTCCTGGAGCGCGGTGGCGGCTGTGTGTGACCGAGGCTGGTGACGTCACGTGTCCTGCAGGAGTCCGGAGACACCGAGAGCTGGCGTCCAAAAGAGAATGTGAGAAGAGGCCCGGACCGGTGAGAAATGGCGGGGGGTGGAAATGGGTTGGGAACAACAACGCGCTATGGCGGGAAATTAAATAGGGCGCGCGCAGTCAGGGTGTCGCGCAGCGCGGGCTGGGGAGGAGGGGCTAACACCGCGGGGGGGAGGGGAGGTACCGCGGAGCCGGAATGTGCAATCCGCTGTATACATGTAGTGCGTGTGTCATCATATACCTGAGGGCCCCAAAACACCTCATACACACTGAGGCCTATAGCTCATTATACTATTGATGGCTCTTATTACTTCAGATACCCGAGGTCTCCTTCTCCTCATACTTGTGGGTCTCATGGCTTACTGTACAGCTGGGGCCCAAGTTACCTTCATGCATCTGACAGTTTCTCCTCATACACGTACAGTTCCATCTCTTCTTGTAAATCTGAGGATCCATATTACTTCATTAACATGGGTATATTCTGTTATGTACCCAAGACATCTAATCATATAACCCTTGGCGCCCATTTCTCATATACCATGTTATCTTGTTTAAGACATCAGAACCGTTGGGTACCAATTCATCTCTTATGCCGAGGGCCCCATATCTTCTTGTGCACCTGAGTATCCATATATCCTCATGCCTTTAGAGACTAATATCACCTTATGTACATGGGATGCATATTATCTTGTGTGACTGAGACATCCATCTTAGCAGAACCCTTTTGACCCATTTCTCCTTATACGTCTAGGCGGCACATATCTTTTTGTATACCTGAGTATTAGTATCCATATCTGCTTATGCTTTTAGGGGCCAATATTACCTTGTGCTCATGGGCTGAATGTTATCTTATATCACTGAGACATCCATCTTATCATAACCGTTGGGGCCCATTTTTCATATGCCTAGGGGGCCCATATATCGTTGTACATCTGAGGATCGATATCTCTTCATACCCTTAGGGGCCATTATTACCTTATGCACAAGGGATGTATATTATCACATAGATAGTTGTGAGCATACGAGTTGTTGCTAACAACACGTGCACATGAAAAATCCAACACAACAAATGCATAAAAAGCTTACCTACAGCTAGAGGGAGCACCCAGGACCTCGAAAACTAAAGTTACACCTCAATTTAACTGAAATTAAAGCAGTTTAGACACTAAAAAATTCTCTTAAGCGAGAGAAAAAATGGCAGCCGAAGAAAACGAGGCTACAGCAGTCTAAAGACGCAAAACACCACCAAACACCTACGTATTTGCCGAAAAATACTTACAAGATAGAAAACAAGGACGCAACCCGCGCAACACCAAAAACATTACAAACGCAACAAATACAAACAACAAACACCTAAAAAGGTTACTCACAGCAAGGGGGGGGGGGGGGGGCACCGAGGACCTCTGCAAGTGAAGTTACACCTCCATTTAAGCACAAATTTCGGAGTTTAGAGACCCAAAAATCACCCAAGCGAGAGAAAAAATGGCCGCCGAACAAAACGAAAACGAGGCTAAAGGTCCCTAAACACGCAAAACACCACCAAACAGCTACGGATATTCCGAAAAACTCGCACGACATAGAAAACTAATATTACGAAAAACTCGCACGACATAGAAAACGACCGACGCTACATCAGCCACATTATATACACCAAACACCCTTAGCTCACTTAAAATTTTATTGCCGTCATTTTTTGACGGGCAATTTGCTAGTCTTCTATAACTGAGACATTCATCTTATAACCCTTGTGACCTATTTCTCCTATGTCTCTGGAGGAACATATAACCTCTTTTTACCTAAAGCAACCATCTTCTCCTAAGTCTGGAACCTTTACCCAATCATAAACCATATCTCCTCATACACCTGGCAACCATGTCTTTATAAAAACCTGATGACCAATACACTCCCATTTCTCCTCATGCACCAGCTGGGCCATATTACCTCCTTTACCTGAAGCACCCATTTACTCATAAATTTGGAACCCTTGTCTGATCAAAAACCATATCTTTTCATAAACTTGGGAGTCATATTTCCTCATGCACCCCAGAAGGAGCATACCTCCTCATACACATTGTCTCCAATATCTCTCCATAATTATGACAAGCCAAAATGTCATCCAGTACAGCTGGGAAATACTGTTTTCTTGGATATTCAAGACTTATATTTTATGAAACACCTGAATTTACTCATATACCTATAGATCCTTGATATCTCAACCTATATTTGTGGTCACTATGCTCATACAGCTGGTGGCCCATACCACCTCATATTCACTTATCTTCTTATAAATCTCTGAACCCATATCTATTCATAAACTTAATGCTTGGATCTCTCCATATACCCGGAGGCTCATATTATTTAATACTAGCGAATTGCCCGTCAAAAAATGACGGCAATGAAATTGTAAGTGAGCTAATGCTGTTTGGTGTGTAATAATGAAATATATAATACATTAATGAATGAATATACTTTACCTATTTTGAAGCATTATCTTGAAGAGCTGTCAATCTGTGTTGATGTTGCTGCAGCATTAGTGGTGTGGATCTGCTGTGTAAGCGTGGTGAATGTGTGCAGTGTAACACTGTGCGTGCGCGAGACCAAACCGTTAGCGTAGTGGTGTAGTTCCGCATTGGCGTAAAATGGCGGGTAATCTGTGGTATGCGTCTTCGCGGATTATCCGTAGGTGCTTAGGGGTGTTTTGCAAGTTTCTTGTGGTGTTTTCAGTGTTTAGAGTGCTGTAGCCTCGTTTTCATTTTGTTCGTCGGCCATTTTTTCTCTCGCTTAGCGATTTTATTAGTGTCTAAACTCTTTTATTTTTATTTAAATGAAGGTGTAACTTGCCTTTTTGAGGTGCTGGATGGTTCCTCTTGCTGTAGGTAAGCTTTTTATGTTTGTGTTGTGAGTATTTATTGTGTTTTAAATGTTTTTATGTTCGCGTGTTGCGTCCGATGTTTGCGAGGAAGGTGTACGTTGGTTTTTTGAGGTCCTGGATGCTCCCTGTTGCTGTAGGTAAGCTTTTTATGTATGTGCTGTGTGTATGTATTGTGTTTTGAATTTTGTAATGTTCGCGAGTTGCGTCTGAGTGTTGCGAGGTCGTAATGTGTGTTAACGTGTGTTGTATGTTGTTTGCGTTGCGAGGAAAAGTTTGCGAGGGTCGTAATTGGTGTGTCGTGTTGTTTGCGTTGCAACGTAAAGTTTGTGAGGGTCGCAGTTGCTGGCATAGAGCGCCTTCTTCGTGAGGCCCACGCGCCCGCAAGCGTTGGCAACAACTCGCATGCTCACAACTATATATGTGATACTGGATGTCCATATCTCCTCATACACCCTAGGGCTCATACGCTTCAAATACCTGATGCTTCATTCTTTTCATCAATCTGAAAGCCACACTTATTCATAAACTTAAGAGTTATATATTTTCATGCACGTGATAGCAAATATCTAATATACCTAAGGACACTAATTTCCGATAAATCTGGTAGCTCATCGTCTCTTAAATCTGAGAGTCCAATTCTGCTCCTAAACTTAAGACCTGTACCTATTCTTGTTCACTTTGAAACCCCTATCTCCCTGTATACCTAATGGTCCATATCCCATCAAATACTTGAGGCTCCATTTTTCTCATACATCTGTGGCCGCACATCTACTGATATACTTAAGAGCCATATACCTGGGGAATATTTGCTCAGCCTTTTGAGAGCTACAACATCTTCATACATCTAAGGTTCCAATACTTCTTCTCATATCTAACTGGTTTATATCCGACGTGTCTGTTGGTCATATCAATTCTTGACACACAGTAAATTATATAATTAATTATTTTAATTCCATTTATGACTCGTGTGCTGTGATGGGATTTCTTTTGCTTTAGGGTTGGTTTCTGTTCGTAGATGAGCAAATTCAACCTCAACATTTCCATGATAGTAATTTTATTAAAAGTGCAGAATTTCAAATCATAACGTTGGTTTTGTCAGCCATATGCCTCTTCTATATATGCTAAAAAAAAGTTATTTGAAAAGATCAGGAAACATTGTCCGAAGAGTGCCTTATTGATAGGTGTAGATAAGAAAACACCTTATATTCTGTATCAAATACAGATGAATCAATGAGGATCAGAGAATAGAAATGGTCTCAGTGACCAAGAATGGGGACTGGTTAGACCACATGGTAGGTATGCTTTGCCAACTATAGCTAATCTTGGAGCTGGAGATTTGAGTAGTAGATTTAGTCTGATACAGAAGACAATAGATGGTAGAAGATGAGGAGGTCCCGGTGGAAATGTTCATGTACTCACTGCTTGCGTTGTGTCTTGGTAGACACAGGTTTCTTATGATTTCGTAGATGGATCCCATTTTGTATGAGCAGGGGTTCTACAGGAACACTAAGCAAAATATTGTCTTCTATTAGAATCTTTGTGGCACCCTACCTTGTATCCGGAGTGATCTTGTGTGGTCAAATATTGGATACTGCTCATTAATTTTTGTGTTCTGAAGAGTGATACGGGATAGTCGTAGGCAGTCTGTTTTAATTGGAAGTGGTTGTGGGTTTCTGTGAATACTTTTGGTGCCTTAAAATATTTCCATGGCTTAGAGGTGTCTGGAAGGTGCATCTGATAGAGGAGAACCAGTAGTGTATGAAACCATTTTTTTGCATCTCAAAATAAACTTACCATAAAGTTTGAAAAATGTCTTTAGTTTTCAGGCAACTGATTTTGAGAAGGAATGCCCCTGAGAATCCAGGCTAAATTAGCATAAACTTCGTATGAAGTTGTGGCTAGTCAGAGACAGGTACAACAATGTATCTGTTTCCCTATTGCTGGCTAAGACAAAGCTGCTCAGGAGGCAGCCATGATACTGACAATGGTTCTGTTCTAAGAGTAAAATGTAGTATGATACTTGAATACCTTATTTTCTTTATATTTAAAAAAAATAATCTCTAAAGTGCTTGTCAGATGTTTTTGGCACTTACTGTTCTTTTTGGATATTTTAATATTTGCCTTACGTAGGTTTTGGGTATCTCGTATAAAATGTTTCATGGTTGCTATGAATTGCACCCCCCTGCTCAAATGATCACTGTGCTATAAAAATAATGGCTGTTAAAATGAAAGTACATGCAGAGCTATACTTGATTTATAATGTTTTGCTTTTGCAAGCCTAGTAGTTATACTTTATTTTATAGGGTTCTTCCTGATGTGCTGTGGTGCTTAGTCCCACCCCTTTTGCATAATTAGGGGTAGGGCATCTGTAGCTGTAGATCCAGGCAAGCATTCACACATACCTACAGACATCCAGGAAAGCACACACACACACACACACACATACATACATACCTGCAGGCATACCTACATACATGCACACTTACAGACATCCAGGCAAGCACACAGACACATGTCCAGGCAAACATATCCAGGCAAGCATACACACACATACCTACAGATATCCAGGCAAGCATACACACACACACCTACAGATATCCAGGCAAGCATACACACACCTACAGATATCCAGGCAAGCATACACACACACACACCTACAGATATCCAGGCAAGCGCACACACACCTACAGACATCCAGGCAAGCATACACACACACACACCTACAGACATCCAGGCAAGCATACACACACCTACAGACATCCAGGCAAGCATACACACATACACACACACACACACACACACCTACAGACATCCAGGCAAGCATACACACACACACACACCTACAGACATCCAGGCAAGCATACACACACACACACCTACAGACATCCAGGCAAGCATACACACACACACACCTACAGACATCCAGGCAAGCATACACACACACACACCTACAGACATCCAGGCAAGCATACACACACACACACCTACAGACATCCAGGCAAGCATACACACACCTACAGACATCCAGGCAAGCATACACACACACCTACAGATATCCAGGCAAGCATACACACACACCTACAGACATCCAGGCAAGCATACACATACACACACACACCTACAGACATCCAGGCAAGCATACACATACACACACACACACCTACAGACATCCAGGCAAGCATACACATACACACACACACACCTACAGACATCCAGGCAAGCATACACACCTACAGACATCCAGGCAAGCATACACACACACACACACACACACACACCTACAGACATCCAGGCAAGCATACACACACACACACACACACCTACAGACATCCAGGATCCAGGCAAGCATACACACACACACACCTACAGACATCCAGGCAGGCATACACATATACACACACCTACAGACATCCAGGCAAGCATACACATACACACACACCTACAGACATTCAGGCAAGCATACACATACACACACACACCTACAGATATCCAGGCAAGCGCACACACACCTACAGACATCCAGGCAAGCATACACACACACACACACACACCTACAGACATCCAGGCAAGCATACACACACACACACACCTACAGACATCCAGGCAAGCATACACACACCTACAGATATCTAGGCAAGCATACACATACACCTACAGATATCCAGGCAAGCATACACATACACCTACAGACATCCAGGCAAGCATACACACACACACACCTACAGACATCCAGGCAAGCATACACACACACCTACAGATATCCAGGCAAGTGCACACACACCTACAGACATCCAGGCAAGCATACACACACACCTACAGATAACCAGGCAAGCATACACATACACACACACACCTACAGACATCCAGGCAAGCATACACACACAACACACACCTACAGACATCCAGGCAAGCATACACACACACACACCTACAGACATCCAGGCAAGCATACACACACACTTACAGATATCCAGGCAAGCGCACACATACCTACAGACATCCAGGCAAGCTTACACATACACACACACCTACAGACATCCAGGCAAGCACACACATACACACACACCTACAGACATCCAGGCAAGCATACACACACACCTACAGACATCCAAGCAAGCATACACATACACACACACCTACAGACATCCAGGCAAGCATACACATACACACACACCTACAGATATCCAGGCAAGCGCACACACTCCTACAGACATTTAGGCAAGCATACACACACACACACACACACACACACACCTACAGACATCCGGGCAAGCATACACCCACACCTACAGACATCTGGGCAAGCATACACACACACACACACACACCTACAGACATCCGGGCAAGCACACACACACACACACACCTACAGACATCCGGGCAAGCATACACACACACACACCTACAGACATCCGGGCAAGCATACACACACACACACCTACTGACATCCAGGCAAGCATACACACAGACACACACACACCTACAGATATCCAGGCAAACATACACAAACACACGCACCTACAGACATCCAGTCAAGCATACACACACACCTACAGACATACAGGCAAGCATACACACACACACCTACAGACATCCAGGCAAGCATACACACACACCTACAGACATCCAGGCAAGCATACACACACACCTACAGACATACAGGCAAGCATACACACACACCTACAGATATCCAGGCAAGTGCACACACACCTACAGACATCCAGGCAAGCATACACATACACACACACCTACAGACATCCAGGCAAGCATACACATACACACACACCTACAGACATCCAGGCAAGCATACACATACACACACACCTACAGACATCCAGGCAAGCATACACATACACACACACCTACAGATATCCAGGCAAGCGCACACACACCTACAGACATCCAGGCAAGCATACACACACACACACACACACACACCTACAGACATCCGGGCAAGCATACACACACACGCCTACAGACATCCGGGCAAGCATACACACACACACACCTACAGACATCCAGGCAAGCATACACACAGACACACACACACCTACAGATATCCAGGCAAACATACACAAACACACACACCTACAGACATCCAGTCAAGCATACACACACACCTACAGACATACAGGCAAGCATACACACACACACACACACACCTACAGACATCCAGGCAAGCATACACACACACACACACACCTACAGACATACAGGCAAGCATACACACACACCTACAGATATCCAGGCAAGTGCACACACACCTACAGACATGCAGGCAAGCATACACATACACACACACCTACAGACATCCAGGCAATCATACACATACACACACACTTACAGACATCCAGGCAAGCATACACACACACACCTACAGACATCCAGGCAAGCATACACACACACACACACCTACAGACATCCAGGCAAGCATACACATACACACACACACCTACAGACATCCAGGCAAGCATACACATACACACACACCTACAGACATCCAGGCAAGCATACACACACACCTACAGATATCCAGGCAAGCATACACATACACACACATGTACAGATATCCAGGCAAGCATACACACACACGCCTACAGACATCCAGGCAAGCATACACACACACACACCTACAGACATCCAGGCAAGCATACACACACACCTACAGACATCCAGGCAAGCATACACACACACACACACACACACACCTACAGACATCCAGGCAAGCATACACACACCTACAGACATCCAGGCAGGCATACACATATACACACACCTACAGACATCCAGGCAAGCATACACACACACCTACAGACATTCAGGCAAGCATACACATACACACACACACCTACAGATATCCAGGCAAGCGCACACACACCTACAGACATCCAGGCAAGCATATACACACACACACACACACCTACAGACATCCAGGCAAGCATACACACACACACACCTACAGACATCCAGGCAAGCATACACACACCTACAGATATCTAGGCAAGCATACACATACACCTACAGATATCCAGGCAAGCATACACATACACCTACAGACATCCAGGCAAGCATACACACACACACACCTACAGACATCCAGGCAAGCATACACACACACCTACAGACATCCAGGCAAGCATACACACACACCTACATATATCCAGGCAAGTGCACACACACCTACAGACATCCAGGCAAGCATACACACACACCTACAGATATCCAGGCAAGCATACACACACAACACACACCTACAGACATCCAGGCAAGCATACACACACACACACCTACAGACATCCAGGCAAGCATACACACACACTTACAGATATCCAGGCAAGCGCACACACACCTACAGACATCCAGGCAAGCTTACACATACACACACACCTACAGACATCCAGGCAAGCACACACATACACACACACCTACAGACATCCAGGCAAGCATACACACACACCTACAGACATCCAAGCAAGCATACACATACACACACACCTACAGACATCCAGGCAAGCATACACATACACACACACCTACAGATATCCAGGCAAGCGCACACACACCTACAGACATCTAGGCAAGCATACACACACACACACACACCTACAGACATCCGGGCAAGCATACACACACACCTACAGACATCTGGGCAAGCATACACACACACACACACACCTACAGACATCCGGGCAAGCATACACACACACACACCTACAGACATCCGGGCAAGCATACACACACACACACACACACCTACAGACATCCAGGCAAGCATACACATACACACACACCTACAGATATCCAGGCAAGCGCACACACACCTACAGACATCTAGGCAAGCATACACACACACACCTACAGACATCCGGGCAAGCATACACACACACCTACAGACATCTGGGCAAGCATACACACACACACACACACACCTACAGACATCCGGGCAAGCATACACACACACACACACATACACACACCTACAGACATCCGGGCAAGCATACACACACACACACACCTACAGACATCCAGGCAAGCATACACACAGACA
Organism: Discoglossus pictus; assembly: GCA_027410445.1. Taxonomy (NCBI): domain Eukaryota; kingdom Metazoa; phylum Chordata; class Amphibia; order Anura; family Alytidae; genus Discoglossus; species Discoglossus pictus. The sequence goes on from CM050168.1 coordinate 286,206,364, forward strand.
CACACACCTACAGATATCCAGGCAAACATACACAAACACACACACCTACAGACATCCAGTCAAGCATACACACACACCTACAGACATACAGGCAAGCATACACACACACCTACAGACATCCAGGCAAGCATACACACACACCTACAGATATCCAGGCAAGCATATACACACACCTACAGATATCCAGGCAAGTGCACACACACCTACAGACATCCAGGCAAGCATACACATACACACACACCTACAGACATCCAGGCAAGCATACACATACACACACACCTACAGACATCCAGGCAAGCATACACATACACACACACCTACAGATATCCAGGCAAGTGCACACACACCTACAGACATCCAGGCAAGCATACACACACACACACACACACCTACAGACATCCGGGCAAGCATACACACACACCTACAGACATCTGGGCAAGCATACACACACCTACAGACATCTGGGCAAGCATACACACACCTACAGACATCCGGGCAAGCATACACACACACCTACAGATATCCAGGCAAACATACACAAACACACACACCTACAGACATACAGGCAAGCATACACACACACACCTACAGACATCCAGGCAAGCATACACATACACACACACCTACAGACATCCAGGCAAGCATACACATACACACACACCTACAGACATCCAGGCAAGCATACACATACACACACACCTACAGACATCCAGGCAAGCATACACACACACACCTACAGACATCCAGGCAAGCATACACACACACACACACACACACACCTACAGACATCCAGGCAAGCATACACATACACACACACACCTACAGACATCCAGGCAAGCATACACATACACACACACCTACAGACATCCAGGCAAGCATACACATACACACACATGTACAGATATCCAGGCAAGCATACACACACACACGCCTACAGACATCCAGGCAAGCATACACACACACACCTACAGATATCCAGGCAAGCGCACACACACCTACAGACATCCAGGCAAGCATACACACACAACTACAGATATCCAGGCAAGCATACACATACACACACACACACCTACAGACATCCAGGCAAGCATACACATACACACACACACCTACAGACATCCAGGCAAGCATACACACACACACACACACACCTACAGATATCCAGGCAAGCGCACACACACCTACAGACATCCAGGCAAGCATACACACACACCTACAGATATCCAGGCAAGCATACACATACACACCTACAGACATCCAGGCAAGCATACACACACACCTACAGACATCCAGGCAAGCATACACACACACCTACAGATATCCAGGCAAGTGCACACACACACCTACAGACATCCAGGGAAGCATACACACACACACACACACCTACAGATATCCAGGCAAGCGCACACACACCTACAGATATCCAGGCAAGCGCACACACACCTACAGACATCCAGGCAAGCATACACACACACACCTACAGATATCCAGGCAAGCATACACATACACCTACAGATATCCAGGCAAGCTTACACATACACACACACACCTACAGACATCCAGGCAAGCATACACATACACACACACGCCTACAGACATCCAGGCAAGCATACACACACACACACCTACAGACATCCAGGCAAGCATACACACACACCTACAGATATCCAGGCAAGCATACACATACACATACACACCTACAGACATCCAGGCAAGCATACACACACACACACCTACAGACATCCAGGCAAGCATACACACACACCTACAGATATCCAGGCAAGCGCACACACACCTACAGACATCCAGGCAAGCATACACATACACACACACCTACAGACATCCAGGCAAGCATACACACACACTCCAGACATCCAGGCAAGCATACACATACACACACACCTACAGACATCCAGGCAAGCATACACATGCACACACACGTACAGATGTCCAGGCAAGCATACACACACACACCTACAGATATCCAGGCAAGCATACACACACACACACACACCTACAGATATCCAGGCAAGCATACACACACACACACCTACAGATATCCAGGCAAGCATATATACACACACACACACACACACCTACAGATATCCAGGCAAGCATATATATACACACACACACACACACACCTACAGATATCCAGGCAAGCATACACACACACCTACAGATATCCAGGCAAGAACACACACACCTACAGATATCCAGGCAAGCACACACACAAACGCGCCTACAGATATCCAGGCAAGCACACACACACACGCCTACAGATATCCAGGCAAGCATACACACACACCTACAGATATCCAGGCAAGCATACACACACACCTACAGATATCCAGGCAAGCATACACACACACCTACAGATATCCAGGCAAGAACACACACAAACGCGCCTACAGATATCCAGGCAAGCACACACACACAAGCCTACAGATATCCAGGCAAGCATACACACACACCTACAGATATCCAGGCAAGCATACACACACACCTACAGATATCAAGGCAAGCATACACATACACACACACCTACAGATATCCAGGCAAGCGCACACACACCTACAGATATCCAGGCAAGCGCACACACACCTACAGACACCCAGGCAAGCTTTTAAAAACACACATATCCAAGCAAATACACACATCAAGACATCTAGGCAACTACATACAGATGTTCAGGCAAACACATACAACCAGTAAACATATATATACACATACAGGCATCCTGGAAAGCGCGCACACACAAACACCCATACTCTTCCATCCATACATCCAGGCAAACCCTCACTCAGACTCGCACTTCCAGGCCAAATCACGTATACACATATAGACATCCAGTTACAAACGGTCTCACACATAGACATCTCAAACGCACAAAGCAGACACACGCATACACACACACCTACAGACCCATACAGGTGAGCGTACACACACACACCTACAGACCCATACAGGTGAGCGTACACAAACACACCTACAGACCCATACAGGCGAGCGTACACACACACCTACAGACCCATACAGGCGAGCGTACACACACACCTACAGACCCATACAGGCGAGCGTACACACACACACACCTACAGACCCATACAGGCGAGCGTACACACACACCTACAGACCCATACTGGCGAGCGTACACACACCTACAGACCCATACAGGCGAGCGTACACACACACCTACAGACCCATACAGGCGAGTGTACACACACACCTACAGACCCATACAGGCGAGTGTACACACACCTACAGACCCATACAGGCGAGTGTACACACACACTTACAGATATCCAGGCAAGCGCACACACACCTACAGACATCCAGGCAAGCTTACACATACACACACACCTACAGACATCCAGGCAAGCACACACATACACACACACCTACAGACATCCAGGCAAGCATACACACACACCTACAGACATCCAAGCAAGCATACACATACACACACACCTACAGACATCCAGGCAAGCATACACATACACACACACCTACAGATATCCAGGCAAGCGCACACACACCTACAGACATCTAGGCAAGCATACACACACACACACACACCTACAGACATCCGGGCAAGCATACACACACACCTACAGACATCTGGGCAAGCATACACACACACACCTACAGACATCCGGGCAAGCATACACACACACACACCTACAGACATCCGGGCAAGCATACACACACACACACACACACACCTACAGACATCCAGGCAAGCATACACATACACACACACCTACAGATATCCAGGCAAGCGCACACACACCTACAGACATCTAGGCAAGCATACACACACACCTACAGACATCCGGGCAAGCATACACACACACCTACAGACATCTGGGCAAGCATACACACACACACACACACACACCTACAGACATCCGGGCAAGCATACACACACACACACACACACACCTACAGACATCCGGGCAAGCATACACACACACACACACCTACAGACATCCAGGCAAGCATACACACAGACACACATACCTACAGATATCCAGGCAAACATACACAAACACACACACCTACAGACATCCAGTCAAGCATACACACACACCTACAGACATACAGGCAAGCATACACACACACACACACCTACAGACATCCAGGCAAGCATACACACACACCTACAGATATCCAGGCAAGCATACACACACACCTACAGATATCCAGGCAAGTGCACACACACCTACAGACATCCAGGCAAGCATACACATACACACACACCTACAGACATCCAGGCAAGCATACACATACACACACACCTACAGACATCCAGGCAAGCATACACATACACACACACCTACAGATATCCAGGCAAGTGCACACACACCTACAGACATCCAGGCAAGCATACACACACACACACACCTACAGACATCCGGGCAAGCATACACACACACCTACAGACATCCGGGCAAGCATACACACACACCTACAGACATCTGGGCAAGCATACACACACCTACAGACATCCGGGCAAGCATACACACACACCTACAGATATCCAGGCAAACATACACAAACACACACACCTACAGACATACAGGCAAGCATACACACACACACCTACAGACATCCAGGCAAGCATACACACACACCTACAGATATCCAGGCAAGTGCACACACACCTACAGACATCCAGGCAAGCATACACATACACACACACCTACAGACATCCAGGCAAGCATACACATACACACACACCTACAGACATCCAGGCAGGCAAGCATACACATACACACACACCTACAGACATCCAGGCAAGCATACACACACACACCTACAGACATCCAGGCAAGCATACACACACACACACACACACACACACACACCTACAGACATCCAGGCAAGCATACACATACACACACACACCTACAGACATCCAGGCAAGCATACACATACACACACACACCTACAGACATCCAGGCAAGCATACACATACACACACACCTACAGACATCCAGGCAAGCATACACATACACACACATGTACAGATATCCAGGCAAGCATACACACACACGCCTACAGACATCCAGGCAAGCATACACACACACACCTACAGATATCCAGGCAAGCGCACACACACCTACAGACATCCAGGCAAGCATACACACACAACTACAGATATCCAGGCAAGCATACACATACACACACACACACCTACAGACATCCAGGCAAGCATACACACACACACACACACACCTACAGATATCCAGGCAAGCGCACACACACCTACAGACATCCAGGCAAGCATACACACACACCTACAGATATCCAGGCAAGCATACACATACACACCTACAGACATCCAGGCAAGCATACACACACACCTACAGACATCCAGGCAAGCATACACACACACCTACAGATATCCAGGCAAGTGCACACACACCTACAGACATCCAGGGAAGCATACACACACACACACACACACACACACACCTACAGATATCCAGGCAAGCGCACACACACCTACAGATATCCAGGCAAGCGCACACACACCTACAGACATCCAGGCAAGCATACACACACACACCTACAGATATCCAGGCAAGCATACACATACACCTACAGATATCCAGGCAAGCATACACATACACACACACACCTACAGACATCCAGGCAAGCATACACATACACACACACACCTACAGACATCCAGGCAAGCATACACATACACACACACGCCTACAGACATCCAGGCAAGCATACACACACACACACCTACAGACATCCAGGCAAGCATACACACACACCTACAGATATCCAGGCAAGCATACACATACACATACACACCTACAGACATCCAGGCAAGCATACACACACACACACACCTACAGACATCCAGGCAAGCATACACACACACCTACAGATATCCAGGCAAGCGCACACACACCTACAGACATCCAGGCAAGCATACACATACACACACACCTACAGACATCCAGGCAAGCATACACACACACTCCAGACATCCAGGCAAGCATACACATACACACACACCTACAGACATCCAGGCAAGCATACACATGCACACACACGTACAGATGTCCAGGCAAGCATACACACACACACCTACAGATATCCAGGCAAGCATACACACACACACACACACCTACAGATATCCAGGCAAGCATACACACACACACACCTACAGATATCCAGGCAAGCATATATACACACACACACACACACCTACAGATATCCAGGCAAGCATATATATACACACACACACACACACACACACACACCTACAGATATCCAGGCAAGCATACACACACACCTACAGATATCCAGGCAAGAACACACACACCTACAGATATCCAGGCAAGCACACACACAAACGCGCCTACAGATATCCAGGCAAGCACACACACACACGCCTACAGATATCCAGGCAAGCATACACACACACCTACAGATATCCAGGCAAGCATACACACACACCTACAGATATCCAGGCAAGCATACACACACACCTACAGATATCCAGGCAAGAACACACACAAACGCGCCTACAGATATCCAGGCAAGCACACACACACAAGCCTACAGATATCCAGGCAAGCATACACACACACCTACAGATATCCAGGCAAGCATACACACACACCTACAGATATCAAGGCAAGCATACACATACACACACACCTACAGATATCCAGGCAAGCGCACACACACCTACAGATATCCAGGCAAGCGCACACACACCTACAGACACCCAGGCAAGCTTTTAAAAACACACATATCCAAGCAAATACACACATCAAGACATCTAGGCAACTACATACAGATGTTCAGGCAAACACATACAACCAGTAAACATATATATACACATACAGGCATCCTGGAAAGCGCGCACACACAAACACCCATACTCTTCCATCCATACATCCAGGCAAACCCTCACTCAGACTCGCACTTCCAGGCCAAATCACGTATACACATATAGACATCCAGTTACAAACGGTCTCACACATAGACATCTCAAACGCACAAAGCAGACACACGCATACACACACACCTACAGACCCATACAGGTGAGCGTACACACACACACCTACAGACCCATACAGGTGAGCGTACACAAACACACCTACAGACCCATACAGGCGAGCGTACACACACACCTACAGACCCATACAGGCGAGCGTACACACACACCTACAGACCCATACAGGCGAGCGTACACACACACACACCTACAGACCCATACAGGCGAGCGTACACACACACCTACAGACCCATACTGGCGAGCGTACACACACCTACAGACCCATACAGGCGAGCGTACACACACACCTACAGACCCATACAGGCGAGTGTACACACACACCTACAGACCCATACAGGCGAGTGTACACACACCTACAGACCCATACAGGCGAGTGTACACACCTACAGACCCATACAGGCGAGTGTACACACACCTACAGACCCATACAGGCGAGTGTACACACACACACACCTACAGACCCAAACAGGCGAGTGTACACACACACCTACAGACCCATACAGGCTAGCGTACACACACCTACAGACCCATACAGGCGAGCGTACACACACACACACCTACAGACCCATACAGGCGAGCGTACACACACCTACAGACCCATACAGGCGAGCGTACACACACCTACAGACCCATACAGGCGAGCGTACACACACCTACAGACCCATACAGGCGAGCATACACACACCTACAGACCCATACAGGAGAGCGTACACACACACACAACACACCTACAGACCCATACAGGAGAGCGTACACACACACACACACCTACAGACCCATACAGGAGAGCGTACACACACACACACACACACACCTACAGACCCATACTGGCGAGCGTACACACACACACACACACCTACAGACCCATACTGGCGAGCGTACACACACACACCTACAGACCCATACAGGCGAGCGTACACACACACACCTACAGACCCATACAGGCGAGCGTACACACACACACACACACACACACACCTACAGACCCATACAGGCGAGCGTACACACACACACACCTACAGACCCATACAGGCGAGCGTATACACACACACACCTACAGACCCATACAGGCGAGCGTATACACACACACACACACACCTACAGACCCATACAGGCGAGAGTACACACACACACACACCTACAGACCCATACAGGCGAGCGTACACACACACACACACACACACCTACAGACCCATACAGGCAAGCGTACACACCACACACACACACCTACAGCTCTATACAGGCGAGTGTACACACACACACACACACACACTTACAGACCCATACAGGCGAGCGTACACACACACACACACACACACACACCTACAGACCCATACAGGCGAGCGTATACACACACACCTACAGACCTATACAGGCGAGCGTATACACACACCTACAGACCCATACAGGCGAGCGTATACACACACACACACCTACAGACCCATACAGGCGAGCTTACACACACACCTACAGACCCATACAGGCGAGCGTATACACACACACACACCTACAGACCCATACAGGCGAGCTTACACACACACCTACAGACCCATACAGGCGAGTGTACACACACACACCTACAGACCCATACAGGCGAGTGTACACACACACACCTACAGACCCATACAGGCGAGCATACACACACACCTACAGACCCATACAGGCGAGTGTACACACACACACACCTACAGACCCATACAGGCGAGTGTACACACACACACCTACAGACCCATACAGGCGAGCGTATACACACACACACACCTACAGACCCATACAGGCGAGCTTACACACACACCTACAGACCCATACAGGCGAGTGTACACACACACACCTACAGACCCATACAGGCGAGTGTACACACACACACCTACAGACCCATACAGGCGAGCATACACACACACCTACAGACCCATACAGGCGAGTGTACACACACACACACCTACAGACCCATACAGGCGAGTGTACACACACACACCTACAGACCCATACAGGCGAGTGTACACACACACACCTACAGACCCATACAGGCGAGTGTACACACACACACCTACAGACCCATACAGGCGAGAGTACACACACACCTACAGACCAATACAGGAGAGCATACACACACACACACACCTACAGACCCATACAGGCGAGTGTACACACCTACAGACCCATACAGGCGAGTGTACACACCTACAGACCCATACAGGCGAGCGTACACACCTACAGACCCATACAGGCGAGCGTACACACCTACAGACCTATACAGGCGAGCGTACACACACACACACCTACAGACCTATACAGGCGAGCGTACACACACTCACACACCTACAGACCTATACAGGCGAATGTACACACGCACACACACCTACAGACCCATACAGGCGAGCATACACACACCTACAGACCCATACAGGCGAGCATACACACACACACCTACAGACCCATACAGGCGAGCATACACACACACACCTACAGACCCATACAGGCGAGCGTACACACACACACCTACAGACCCATACAGGCGAGCGTACACACACACACACACACACACACCTACAGACCCATACAGGCGAGCGTACACACACACACACACACACCTACAGACCCATACAGGCGAGCGTACACACACGCACACACACACACACACCGACAGACCCATACAGGCGAGCGTACACACACCTACAGACCCATACAGGCAAGCGTACACACCACACACACACACACCTACAGACCTATACAGGCGAGTGTACACACACACACACACACCTACAGACCCATACAGGCGAGTGTACACACACACACACACACACACCTACAGACCCATACAGGCGAGCATACACACACACACCTACAGACCCATACAGGCGAGCGTACACACACACACACACCTACAGACCCATACAGGCGAGCGTATACACACACACCTACAGACCTATACAGGCGAGCGTATACACACACCTACAGACCCATACAGGCGAGCGTATACACACACACACACCTACAGACCCATACAGGCGAGCTTACACACACACACACACACATACAGACCCATACAGGCGAGCTTACACACACACACACACACCTACAGACCCATACAGGCGACTGTACACACACCTACAGACCCATACAGGCGAGTGTACACACACACACCTACAGACCCATACAGGCGAGTGTACACACACACACCTACAGACCCATACAGGCGAGTGTATACACACACACCTACAGACCCATACAGGCGAGAGTACACACACACCTACAGACCAATACAGGAGAGCATACACACACACACACCTACAGACCCATACAGGCGAGTGTACACACCTACAGACCCATACAGGCGAGCATACACACACACCTACAGACCCATACAGGTGAGCGTACACACACACACCTACAGACCTATACAGGCGAGCGTACACACTCACACACACCTACACCTACAGACCCATACAGGCGAGCGTACACACACCTACAGACCTATACAGGCGAGCGTACACACACACACCTACAGACCCATACAGGCGAGCGTACACACACACACACACCTACAGACCTATACAGGCGAGCGTACACACACACACACCTACAGACCTATACAGGCGAGCGTACACACACGCACACACCTACAGACCTATACAGGCGAGTGTACACACGCGCACACACCTACAGACCCATACAGGCGAGCATACACACACCTACAGACCCATACAGGCGAGCACACACACACACACACCTACAGACCCATACAGGCGAGCATACACACACACACCTACAGACCCATACAGGCGAGCGTACACACACACACACCTACAGACCCATACAGGCGAGCATATACACACACACCTACAGACCCATACAGGCGAGCTTACACACACCTACAGACCCAAACAGGCGAGCGTACACACACACACACCTACAGACCCATACAGGCGAGCGTACACACACACACACACCTACAGACCCATACAGGCGAGCGTACACACCTGCAGACCCATACAGGCGAGCGTACACACACCTACAGACCCATACAGGCGAGCACACACACACACACACCTACAGACCCATACCCCATACAGGCGAGTGTACACACCTACAGACCCATACAGGCGAGCGTACACACACACCTACAGACCTATACAGGCGAGCGTACACACTCACACACACACCTACACCTACAGACCCATACAGGCGAGCGTACACACACACACACACCTACAGACCCATACAGGCGAGCGTACACACACACACACACCTACAGACCCATACAGGTGAGCGTACACACACACACCTACAGACCCATACAGGTGAGCGTACACACACACACCTACAGACCCATACAGGCGAGCGTACACATACACACACCTACAGACCCATACAGGCGAGCGTACACACCTACAGACCCATACAGGCGAGCGTACACACCTACAGACCCATACAGGCGAGCGTACACACACACACCTACAGACCCATACAGGCGAGCGTACACACACACCCGCACCTACAGACCCATACAGGCGAGCGTACACACACACACACCTACAGAGCCATACAGGCGAGCGTACACACACACCTACAGAGCCATACAGGCGAGCGTACAAACACCTACAGACCCATACAGGAGAGCGTACACACACACACCTACAGACCCATACAGACGAGCGTACACACCTACATACCCATACAGGCGAGCGTACACACACACACCTACAGACCCATACAGGCGAGCGTACACACACACATGCACCTACAGACCCATACAGGCGAGCGTACACACACCTCCAGACCCATACAGGCGAGCGTACACACACACACACACCTACAGACCCATACAGGCGAGCGTACACACACACACACCTACAGACCCATACAGGCGAGCGTACACACACGCACCTACAGACCCATACAGGCGAGCGTACACACACCTACAGACCCATACAGCCGAGCGTACACACACACACTCACACCTACAGAGCCATACAGGCGAGCGTACACACACACACGCACCTACAGACCCATACAGGCGAGCGTACACACACACACCTACAGAGCCATACAGGCGAGCGTACACACACACCTACAGAGCCATACAGGCGAGCGTACACACACCTACAGACCCATACGGGCAAGCGTGCAAACACACATCCAGACATCTAGACAAATACCTACAGACGACCATGGTACATAGAAACAAACCCTCACAAACGTCTAGGCAAACACACACTTCCAGGCAAAATCAAATACACACATACAGACATCTATTATTTTCTGGTTGACCTGGCAACCAAGTTTTGTTGAACCCTGGCTTATCGAAATATATGTATACTAAATAAAAAAAATTGTAGCCAGCAATAGCATCTAGGAGCCATGTCTTCTGGCTTCTTGTCTCTTGAGATTTGACTAGCCATAGATTGGGTAAATTACTCCCTGGAGTCTAAGCAGGTAGATCTTCTAGGAACAAGACAATAATTTTTTTAGAAAGCAGGGAGAAAGTCCACCATCAAGATACATTTTTTTATGTAAACTATTTTACTGCAGAAATAACATGTTTAGAAGCCTAGACTGCCATGCTCATAGGGTTTTATACCATTGCAAGTATATCATATACTGATTATGTTACATTTTGTAGTGTGTATGATACACACATGGATCCTATACTGATCATTAGATCTGGTGTGTGCAATCTGTGCTGACTAGTAATAAATCAAATTTAAAATTGGAACGAAATAAGCCACAAAATCCTAGTCTAAACTGAACTGACTTAATACACTGGGTAAGAATTACCACTTTTCAGTAACCACTTTACTATGCCACAACAACAATTTGGACCATCACTAGAAAGGTATATACACAACAGCAGTCATGTGGATGTCAGTAACTGCATCAAATCATGAGACAGGAAACTTATAGTACAGCCCTATGTCCCATTTGAGGGACCTCCTATCTGGAGGGCTATGGTGTGCCCCACAAGCTGGCTAAAATCCCTGTAAGAAGCTCATAAAGGGATAGGCAAATCAAAAAGAGTGTGTCTAATCCCAGAGTACCAATGGATAGCGGCAGTTAAAAATAAAAAGCATAAATACAGATCAAAACAAAATACGTTTTAGCCTTACTATACCCCCATTGGGGCCTTAGAATAACTAACCATGTATGAAAGGGTAAATACAAATTATACCTTCCAGTAAAGCCCGATTTACTTTTATGTACTTTATTTTGTTAGGAAGTAAAAGCTCTGTTTGTTTCTGCTTAACATCTTCAAAAAATGTTCCTAACTGGTCTCTTCCCTCTGCAGCTCATGAAGACAGTGTACTTCTAAGTACAGGGTGTGCATTGTCTCAGAGGAATCAATCAGTGGAAATATTCTGTAACATGCTGCTTTAGAGAGGCTAATGTGAAACACTGCACTTGACAGTCTGTGTACTCATGAGCTGCGTGAGTTACAGAGGGCAGACCCAAATAGGTAAAATAATTCTAGGATTTTATGCTTTTAAGCCCTTTTTAATAAAAAAGGGTCCATAGATACATATGTATATTATATTCCTAGTGAAGTCCAGAAATGTTCCGTGTCCCTTTAAACAAACACTATGGAAACTATGAGTGCAGAGAAAAAGAGATGTGCAGGAATTTATCTAAACTATGCAAAAAAAAAGTTTGCTATTGTTTTGCACATTGCAATAAAGTTTATTGCAGATATTGTGTTCTGTGTATCTTGTACATGA